>LPNX010148778.1:0-37833 GCA_001517045.1 Pseudotsuga menziesii | reverse complement strand
TCATATGGAGTCATTTTAGAGGCAGTGTGGTAAGAGGTATTGTACCACCATTCAGCGAGAGGGAGCCACTTTGCCCACTGATGTTGTTGCTTAAAGGAGAAGCAACGAAGATAAGTTTCCAAGCATTTATTGATAATTTCAGTCTGACCATCTGTTTGGGGGTGATAACCTGAACTCATCTTCATTTTGGTACCAGTGTGGTGAAAGAGTTCTGTCCAAAAATGACTGGTGAAAGTCGCATCACGATCCAAGACAATGGAAGAAGGCATTCCATGAAGATGAAAGATCTTGTCCAGGAAAATTTGAGCAATGGAGGAGGCTATATAGGGATGGCTGAGAGCACAAAAATGACTATTTTGGAGAGGCGATCAACCACAACCAAAATCACATTATTCCCTCCAGATTTAGGGAGCCCTTCAATGAAATCCATAGAAATATTTGTCCATATCCGGGTAGGTATGGGAAAGGGTTCGAGCAATCCCAGAAGGGGTGTTGTTTCACCCTTATTGCACTGGGAGGTATCACATTCAGCCACCATCTGTTGAATTGTCCTTTTCATGCCCTGCCAAAAGAAGTTGCGCCGTGCCTGTTCATACGTTTTGAGAAAACCAGAGTGCCTAGCTGACGGAGAAGCATGGAGTTCATAGAAGATAGCTTGTTGAAGAGCTGTGTTCTGGGGAAGCACCAGACGACCCTTGTATCTCAGTGAAGCACCATCCCAAGAGTAATGTGGGACAGTAGAAGGGTTGTTCTCCAAGCGTTGGATAATTTGAGATAATGAAGATTCATTGACATAACCCTGTTGAACCAATTGCAACCAATTTGGAACAGGCATAGAAATCACAAAAGAGAACCTTGGTCATCAAATGTGCGAGAAAGGGCATCCACCACAATATTGTCCTTACCCTTCTTATAAGTGATCTCATAGTCATAACCCATGAGTTTGCTAACCCATTTTTGTTGTGCTGGGGAGGATACACAATGTTCTAGGAAATATTTCAGACTCTCGTGATCAGTCTTGATGCAGAAATGATTCCCTAAGAGGTAGGGTCGCCACTTTTGTACTGCATGCAAAATAACCATCATTTCCTTCTCATATGTAGAGGTAGCTAAATTCTTACCGGAAAGGGATTTGCTGGTGAACGCAATGGGGTGTTCATCTTGAAGAAGAACAACACCAAGTCCATTGCCGCAAGCATCACTCTCAATCTTCAGTAAGTCCCTAACGAGAAGTTCAATCTCTGTTTTTTGGTGAAATGGGTAGTGATAGGGCCTGATGTTGGGAGGAATGCTTCTAGGAAGGAGTTGAATACGATGGTCCTCTGTTCGTGAAGGTGGAAGTCCCACTGGTTCAGCAAAAACACCTGTATATCGATCCATAATTTGTTGGAGATCCAAAGGAGTAGTGGGGGCCGCTGATGGTTGCATTTGAATGGAATGGAGCTGAGCGATGACACCATGGGAACTCTTCTTAAGGAGTTTTTCCATGCGATGTGAACTGATGGTGCTGAGAGACCCTAGTTGTAATCCTTTCAATGTGTGTTTGTGTCCATCGGGGGAGAACTGCATCCAAAGTTCAGCAAAATCCCATAATATGGGGCCAAGTGTGCGCAGCCATTGAGCGCCCAAAACCACATCACATCTACCTAAGGTCAAGGAAAACATGTCAGAGCGGAGGTTATAATATCCCATAGAGATATGCACATTACGACACTTCCCTTTGCAAGGTAAGGTGCCCCCATTGGCAACCATGACTTCAAAGTTGGAGCAAGGATGGATAAAACAATCAACTTGTTTGGCGATCCAAGGGTCAATGAAATTATGAGTGCTGCCAGAATCAATGAGTATGGTAAGAGGAAGCTTCTTGAGGTAACCGCATACCCGCATTGTTTGGGGGGAAGTGACTCCAGCTAAAGCATGGAGGGATATCTCGGGCTGGTCGTCCTGAGATGGAGGGTCAGTAGGCGGCTCCTGAATGTCAACCGGAGCATCCATTGGATTGGGAGCTTATTCACCAATTTCAGAGGCAGGTGGAGAATCCACATCCAAGAGATAGAGATTTTGTTGAACACATCGATGTCCCCGAGTGAATTTATCATCAAAATTATAACAAAGCCCTTTTTCTCTGCGTGCCTGCATCTCTGTTTCAGACAAATGCTTGATTGGAGGTGAGCGAGGAGCTGGTGGAATGGGAGGTCGTTGAGAACCCATATTTCGGAAGGGAACAAAAGAGGATTTGGAGCACTGTTGGGCTGCCATCTTGTCTTCTACCAACTTAGACAACCCCAGGGCTTCCATCATTGTGTTGGGGCTGAACATTTTGACCTCTGAGCGAATTGCATCCTTTAGACCACTGATAAAAAAACTTCGGTAGAAGTCATCAGGTAATCCTTCAGTGTGATTAGCTAGTTTCTCAAATTCAGTTTGATACTCTTTCACAGTGCCAGTTTGGCGAAGTTTAGTGAGAGCTCCTGTGAAGTCATCAAAAGCACTAGGACCAAATCGTTGCAAAAGGAGCTGGCAAAAATCAGGCCATTTTGGCTCTTTATGAGCGTTGATGTACCAACGATACCATTGAAGAGCTTCCTGTTCCAAATGAAAGGAGGCAAGTGGAACTTTGTTGACATCAAAAGTATTATGAAGACTGAAATACTGTTCTACATGATAGATCCATCCAGTCGGATCAGTACCATTGAAGTGAGGAAAATCTAGCTTCGGACCGCGAAAATTACTGGAAGAAGAGAACCCATTGTCTGATGAAGACTCGTACTGTCGTCTGGTGTTCATAGCTGAATGCTCAAGATGGAGACCGAGAAATTTTTCATCCAGTTCCTGGAGTTTGGCTTGAATGGTTGCAAGTGCTTCCTCCATGGCTTTTGCTCCTGTGCGGGTGACAACCATAACCAGGAGGTTTTTTTTTTTTTTTAATTCGGGGGGAGTGGGTAGAAAAACAAAAATAGAAACTGTTTCAGTAGAGGAAAATATGGATTTGGGAAAAAATCGGAAGGGTAATTTGGGTTTGAGTAAGTTTTGGACACTGTTGAAAGGATAGGGAAGCAAAAAATGGGGATTTTAGGAGCGGGGTGAAAGAATGAGAAAATTTGGTAGAGAGGGACAAAGAAGCAGAATGAGGAAAGGAATACAGTGGCAAAATTTGAAGGCGTTTGGGTGAAAATTGAAGGAGTTATGGCAAACCCTAAAAATAGACAAATGTGCGATTTCAGGTCTTGGGAAGTGGAATTTGGGATAGGGTCTTCAGGAATGAAATATGCAGAATGGAATTGCAGAGGTGTCAGTGAAGCTTCAGGGAAAACAGAGTTGAAACCAAGGAGATATAGCCGAAAAACAAATTTTTTTTTTTTCCAGGAAGGGATCTGCAACGGCGCGAAAGTGATCGGAAACAGTGGAATCTGCGACGGCGTGGAAGTGATTGGCAACAAATGGATCTGAAACGACGTGGAACTGACCGGCAACAGTTCTGGATAGAGGAAATCTGTGATTGTGCAACTGAAAATAGATATGGACCCCAGGTATGTGCGGCTTCCTATCGGTTCAAGGGAATCACTCGGCCACCAATGCTGTCTGACGGCTTGCGTATTGGGGCAGTACCCCTCACTCCACGGCTCAGGTAAAACTGATAACCGCTTGGCCACAAACGACAACTCTTGGTTTACCTCACAGGTGGGAACTAGTCAATCAGGTAGGGGTCGTTGCCCTTTTCGCTGGCAGGTCCTCTCAATGGGCCAGCTACTTCAGGGTTCCTGTGGTACTCCTCACAATGAGTTTTAGGGCTTATGCCCAAGTACTTCCCACAGTTAAGCGGATAGGGATTATTCCCAGATCCGAACCTGCAACAGAAGCGAAAAAAAAATTTGGGCAGAAATTTCACCCAACGAGCCCAAGAAAGTGCTCTGATACCAGATGTGAGGACCCTGCAGCAAATAATTAATCAAAATACACGATATAGCAGCAGAACTCAAAATCGCTTTTATATTAATCGCAGGCCACTTCAAGGGGTAAACCTCCTTTGAGAAAGCTCAATACAAAATAACTTCACGGTGCCCTCCTTAGCCTCAACACACACTTATATACTAAAAATAGGCGTCAATACTATGGGTCAAAACCATGGGCCAATATAAACTATGGATCAAGAAATACTACAGGTGGCTTACAAAGCATATGCGCCCAACAACAATAACACAAACTATGGATCAACAATTACTATGGGACGACTTACAAAGCATATGTGTCCAACAACAATATACTAACACAGTGAAGAGAAGGATTGACATGGTTTCCTAACACAGTGATTGGGATAGTAGATTCATAGGTGCCTTATGGCAGGAGCTATTCAAATTAGTGGGAACCGAGCTTGCTTCCAGCACGAGTTATCATCCCTAGAGTGATGGACAAACTGATATTATCAACAAGTGGATCGATGGATATCTGAGGAACTATGTAACAGGGCCGCAGCGAACCTGGATTAAATGGCTACACTTAAGGGAGTACTATTACAATACTACGTACCACATGTCTATTAGGATGACACCTTTTAAGGCATTATATGGTTATGAGGCCTTGGACTATGCAAATTTAGCATTCAGAGATATCAGGGCTCCTAAAGCAAAGGATTGGATACAGAACAGTCGGGATATTCTTAAAATCCTAAAAGAGAACTTACAGATAGCCCAGAATCAACAGAAGATGTATGCAGACAGACACAGGGTTGAGTGGAGCTTTGAAGTAGGAGATCTAGTATACTTATGGCTCCAACCTTATAGATAGTCTTCACTTAGGAAGAAAGGAGTGGAAAAGTTAAAACCTCGCTTCTACAGACCCTACAAAGTAATCAGAAAGGTGGGAGAGGTGGTGCATGAACTAGAACTACCACAAGAGAGCAAAATTCACAATGTATGCCATGTGTCCAACCTTAAAAATACCATTGGAAAACACATTGCTCCATCAACAGAGTTACCTCCTTGAGATGATGAGGGACTATTGATATTGATTCCTGAACGGATCATACAGATGCGAGAAAGGAAACTCTAGAATAGAGTGATTAGATAATACTTGGTCCAATAAAAAGAATTACCTCTGGAAGATGCCACATGGGAAGGAAAACAGGTATTGCAGCATCCCATTTTGTAGTTGCTTGAGGACAAGCAATCTCAAGCAAGGGGGACTGTAATGTCCTCATTCGATTAAGCAACAAAACACCCGCTAACCGACTTAATCCCCATAGGTTCAAGTGGGTACTACATAACAGGGGATTGACTGAGGACGTTTGGTACTTAGAATAACTCAAGACACATATTCAGTACTAAAGTCAGCAGTAGGCTAAAAGAAGCCTTTTCTCTTTAGGCTTAAAAAGTCAACATCAAATTAGAATCGCATGCATGCAAACCCTAAAAGAGCATAAGGATCTATTTAAGAAGGATGAGGGAGCCTAAAGAGATACTTTTTATTATTATATGATTTTGGAGCTCTTGAATAGCAGCATAGCATGTGGCCACAACAGTTGGGGTTGAAGACGACGTCTTTAGCTAATGGGGTTTCGGTAGTGAGATATATGCCCTAGTCTCATCCAGGGTAAACCATCCAGGTTCACCATCTGTTCTTCAACTTATTCATTGACAGTTATCCAATATCCATCAGAGATTGTTTACAGCGAAACATGTGCATCCGTAAGGGGGTTTTTAGCAGCAAAACTCCAAATCATTCACTGGGTCCTCAGATATCAGTTTTTCTTCAGAATACTGGCACCATTATCATCATCAGTACCATACTCCAGTACCTGGTGATTATCAGATCCGGTCTTGCTCATCTGGATCAGTTATCAGCAATTTTGGGATCAGGGGGGTGTGAGCAGCTAAACCTCCAGATCAATTCGCTAGCCTTCCCAGAGACCTCAGAACTTCTGCATGTGTCAGGCATCCTCTCCGACACTGGAAGATTACCACTCCTGCAAATTCACAGCTTCAACATACACATCCTTCACTGAAAACGTCACCCTTAGCTAATTTTGGGTTCGTGTTGTTGGGGTATCACCGGAGGAAGAAAGCACCAGTTCATCACCAAATCGGCTCTTGATGCATGCATATTCTCTCAGGAGAATTTCAGGTAGCTTATCAGTGGTAAGTGTTACATTCAATCCTACAAACCATAACCCTAATTTCAGCTATAGGGAAATTTTGCATGGCAGTTTGCATGCCCGACTATTTCAGTAATTTTGCATAGAATTAGAAAATATCAGTATTTGGGATATTACAGAACATCAACAACATCTAAGGATCGTACTATAAACATTAAGGGAGCACCAACTGTATGCCAATTTGGAGAAGTGTGAGTTTTTCAAAACTGAAACTCAGTATTTAGGCCACGTTATCTCGAAGGATGGTATTGCGGTAGACCCAAAAAAAGTCAAGGAAATATACGACTGGCCAGTACCTAAAGATGTAGCAGATATTTGATCCTTCATGGGACTCACCGGTTATTATTGGAGGTTTATTGAAGGGTTCTCAAGAATTTCCTATCCTATTACCTCCTTGCAAAAGAAAGGTGTAAAGTTTGTTTGGTCGTTAAAGTGTCAAGAAATTTTTGACCAACTTAAAGAACTATTAACCAAAGCACCTATCTTAAAAGTAGCAGACCCTTATAAAGACTACATGGTCTGTACGGATCCTAGTAAAGAGGGAGTAGGAGGACTGTTGTCTCAGGATGGACATGTGGTATGTTACGAATCCTGTAAGTTGAAAGAACATGAACATAACTATGTAGTTCATGACATGGAGCTAACGACCGTTGTACATGCTTTGAAAATGTGGTACCATTGCTTATTAGGGAAGAAATTCTTGTTGCTAACTGATAATACATGTGTGAAAAATCTATTTTCCCAGTTAGGAATAAATGCCAAGAAATCAAGATGGATGGATTTCCTCAGCGAGTTTGATTTTGAGGTAAGGCATATTAAGGGTAAAGAAAATAAAGTTGTAGACGCACTTAGTTGAAGAACTCATGTGGTCTATGAGATTCTAATGATTCAGCCGAAGAGAAACCTCATGGATAAAGTAAAAGCAGCAAGCACACAAGATGTTGAATATACAAAAATACTTAGCAAAATACAAAGTAGTGTGGTAAACTTAAACATGACAGATTTCAAAGTCGATCAAAAGTGTCTTATTTGGTTTAAGGACAGATTGTATATGCCTAAGATTATGGAAATCAGACTTTTTATTTTTAATGAGATGCATAAACCTCCTTTTGCAACTCATCCCAGATACTAGAAAATGATAACTACTCTCATGAAACTGTTCTCTGGCCAGGTTTAAAATCTGATTTAGTCAATTATTTATCTAAATGCTTGGAATACCAACAATCTAAATCAGAACATCGACATCCAACGGGCTTGCTGCATACTTTACCAGCTCCCGAGTGGAAATGGGAGATTATATCCCTGGACTTATCACAGGTTTTCCTAGGACGCAGAAATAACATGATTCCATTATGGTAGTGGTTGATAAACTAATCAAATCTGATCATTTCATCCTGGTGAAATCGACACATAAAGCAGTTGATATTGCAAGGATATTTTTAAAAGAAATATTTCGATTACATGGCGTACCAAAAGTGGTAATCTTGGATAGGGATGTCAAGTTCACATCAAATTTCTGAAAATTGTTGTTTGCAGGTTTAGAAACCAAAATCAATTTCAGCACCAGTTACCATCCTAAAATGGATGGGAAAACGAAACATACAAACAAGTTATTGAAGACATTTTAAGGATGCACGTCATGGAAAAACCCACTAAGTGGGAGGATTATTTACATCTGGTGGCATTCACTTACAATAATGGTTACCAAGCCTCATCAAAGATGAGTCCATTTGAAGTACTGTATGGGAAAAAGTGTGTTGGCAGGGGTTTGGGGTAAGTGATTTGCACAGCACCGCAGAGGCTACGCAAGCTCCTGTGACACCATGCAAGCCAAAGACAGGAAGACAGGCGGAAAATAAACCGCTTTTGAATATTTTATGCATATTTTTGTATTAGTTGACCACACTTTGTGGATATAGGTCATTATTGGTTAAATTAGTTAGGAGTTAGTTAGAAGTGGACCTTGAATGTAAAGGAACAAGCCGATATATACATTAGAATTGCAACTGTAAAAATATATTGGAAGAGAGAGATACAGAGATGAGAGGTGTCTAAGAGGAGACTGAAGTGAGTGGTTGAATATTTTGTGATTTGTAAGTGACTCCGTGGATTGATATTTTTCTTGCTATAGAGAAAGATGGTTGTTGTTTTGGATCTGTTGCAATGCAAGTAATATGATACGATAGATATTGAGCCAAATCATTATTGTCCTTGTTTCCCTTTCATGTGTTGCAATGTCTTTTCCTGTCTTTATTTACTGCGATGGTTCTATTTTATGAATGAAGAATGTCATGCTGTTGTGATGAATAGTGAATGATGCAATCTATTATATCTGCGATTATAAAGATGGATCTGTGATGAATGTTGCGATATCCAATAAATGGTTCTGCTAGATCTTATAGTTAAGCTGATAAATCTCTGATGTCCTGATCCTCCTCCTTACTGCTGGAAACATGGTTTCGACAGCTCTCCCTCGAACATCTCGGGTGAGCCTTCATCTGCCCTGCAGGTGTTTCCGGGAAGGGTAAAACCTGTTTGGGCCGGTGCTTAGAGAAATAGCACTAGTTGGGCATCGGGAGAGTGGGAACCCCTATCAACAAGGATTTTTTGGTGGGTTTTGGCCAATAAATGGTTTTGTTGTTGAGACCTCGTTGTGACTAAAGAGGAGGATATGTTGTGGCATCCGATGAAACTAGAGATCCAAGATTAGTTTGACCTAAGACTACAAGAGTTCGCTGAAGCTGAGAACCAGAACCCAAAGTTGACGATAGATGACTGGTTGTCAAGATGCATTCATGACGGTCCTCAGGAATGGTTTTTCTGTGAGTTTCCCATCATACTCTACGATTGGTTGGCATGATCACCGATAAGAAGCACAAATTCCAGGGAGGAGAGCCGACATCTTGGACCCCCGAGCTAATTGAAGAAATCCAAGAAACTGAAAATTAAGGCGTTGTGGGCTGTCGAGGTCTGGTTGGATAGTATTCTAGAAGGATACATTACTAATTTTGTGGTTGATACTAATAAGTCCTACAACGAAGAAGAATGAGAATTTTTCAACGAACCATGAGGTAGGTTCTTTCTGTCTCTGCAATTGTCATTCAAGATGCTTGTTTGTGAAAAGGGTATACTAAAGATGCACCTTGAGTAGTAAAAATATGGTGTGCGGAGGATGTGAACACCGTGATAGAAGGGGGTCAATGAATGGAAAGATAAGGGATAGATGGGTGTAAGTTTTGATGAGACTGTGAGGGAAACCGAGGAAGAGAGTGGTTGTACAAGGGGATGAGAAAGGTTTCGAGTAGAGAAGAGGCAGAGGATAGGAGATCTTGCTATGATCGGAATGCAAGACCATGAAGTAAAACCACATGGGATGAAGCGGCCCTACAGCGATGAAGAAGATGAGTAGACCCATGCTACACCCAGAGTAGCACCAAGATAAAACCCCGGTAGCAAGGTGTACACACCTCTGCACACTACTCCACCATCAGGAAAATATACGCAATCTACGTCGACATGTCCAATGTTCCAAGTGGCATCTAGTAGTAAATATGCATCTGCAGGATGAAGGTCTAGGGATGGCATGAGATGATATGAAGCAACCTATGTTCCATGGAAATGGAACTGATGATCCAGAACAGTATTGGTTCTTATGTGAGGCAGTCTGGACTACCAAACAGACTATTGATGAGGATGTAAAGAAAGGCTAGTTAGCGACCACCCTCCGGGGTCGTGCACTCGATTGGTACATGAGATTCATATAGGTCATGTAGGGGACCATAGTGAAGAATTTGGATGAGATTTGGAAGGGACAACTTGAATAATTCAAGAAACAAAAATCTGAAGCCCAGTACATGACAGAGCTAAAAGAAATCAAACAATTCCCTAATGATATGGTTTGGGATTTTTATCAGAGGTTTAATATGCTAATGGCACGGGTCAGCTTCGATATGAGTGATGTCCAACATAAAGAATGGTTCATTGTGTCACTGGTCCCTCATATCTGACATCCATTAATGCAGCAAAAGATCACGACGTAGAGCAAGGCTCTGGAAATTGCAATGAAGCTGGAAGCTTCACCTATCGAAGAAACTATTGTCGGCATGAACCAAATCCAGGCGCAGCTATCAAACCTGATGATTCAATTGTAGGATATCAAGAAGGAGAAAGATGAACATGATGACTTATGGTGCACTCAGTGTCACGTGGATGGACACACGAAAGATACATGTCCTTCTTTTCTGAATTATATACTCACAGGAGTGCCAAACCCATTGAGTTGTGGTAGTTTGCTGTGGTGTCGCATATGTGAGGTATATGGGCATCGACATGAAGATTGTACCTACATGCATAAAATGGTTATGAAGCTAGCAAGCTTATATTGCACCTTCTATCGCTCAGTTGGGAACGAGGATAAGGATTGTTGGGATTACGATCTGCTTCAAGAATGGACCTATGATGCATATTTCATGAAAGGTGAAGATCCACGCATGGTGTAGCAGCCAGATCCGCAAGTGATACAACCTCCACCTCAAGTCTAGTATAGGCCACCACCACAGATGCAGTTTAATCCTTTGCAACCACAGACGTAGGTTACACCACAGCCGCAGTTCGTACCGAGAACCGCAGTACACCCTAACCCCAATGGCTCTGCCACAACCGTAGTATATCCAAGCAGCGCACTACGTTCAGCAGCAGTCGAATACCCCACAGCAACAAATGGTGCAACCCTTATATCAACAACAAGTAGCTCAACCACAATATCAACAACAAGGAGGATACCATGGAGGATTTGGATTCAGGGGAAGAGGAGGTTTTGGCTGTGGAGGAGGACGAGGTCATGCATCAATCCAATGTTACAACTGAAATCTTGAGCAAAATACTATGCTTTAAAAGTATAGAATGTATTCTATTAGCTGTGTTCCTAGCTGGAAAAGCATTCATTGAAGTCTTACTTAACCCCTGTAAATAACTCAGTAGTAAAAGAGGTCTGGAATAATATTTAGAGGCTCCATCCATTTCATATCTTAAATATCCAAGGGGGTGACAGCGAAAGACCCACAGAAAGGAAAGGGATTAAAACGGTATGTCATATATAAATGATCCCATGTCATATATTCAGAAAAAGAAAAAAAATCTATCAAGAGTCAAAACTCCTTGAAGAAGAACAATACATATCAAAGCAAAATGTCAAAACATGAAATGTTGAATGGCCACAAGATCCTCTCCATCCGTGAACTGAAATATAAAGTACATTGTTCACACAAAAGGACACTATGGGATAGAGGATCCTGAATCAAAATTCAGTAAGAAAGGCCTGTAGGAGGACTCATATCAAAATAACTAAAGTTCAAAAGGCACAAAAGTGCAGTTGGCATGGGAATGAGGAACAAAAGGATAATACTGTTTACCCTCTGTTACAATCCTATGGTGTCCAAGCTGTAAACTACCTGAGGACAGGAAAAATAAACCTCACTCAGCTGACCTCAAAAGAGTTATTCAGACTTGCAATACTTCTGATGTTACCATCTCCCAAAAGAGTGGACTTCTTTAAGTAATTTAAATGCATTATTTGGCTTGCTTAGGAATACAAGCGTTTAGAAGATTTCATTTTATTCAGAACAGTCTTGCACTGGGAAGGAGTTAATTCATAGATCTGGATTTCACCAGGTAGTCACCAATTGTTGTAGCTGCAACAATTTCCCAAAATTCTAAAAAAATTTAGTACCCTCCTTTGCTTGAATTAGTTGGTTTTTCTTCTTGGAATTGGTCTAAGAACTTTCAGAAGGACTTTGATTATGCTTGGATTGAGCTACCTATTGTTTTGATTATGATTGCTTGAAGTAATCCACTATTTGACCTAGCTTTATTGCTTCCCTTAAGCGCATTTGAAACATGTTTGAATCGGAATTTTTGTTGTTTTATTCTTCCGTCGTTGCGGGTGGAATTTTGCTTTGTCTTCTGCCGTTGCGGATGGGTTTTAGCTTTCATCTTCTGATTCAAAAACCTTCTGACGTCTGATCTTTCTTTTGTTACCCGATGTATGACCAGAGCAGAAACTTTTACGATTTTTCTCTTCCGCCGTTGCGGATGGGTTTTAGCTTTCATCTTCCGATTCGAAAACATTCCGACGTCCAATCTTATGTTTTTCCACCATGGTCGGGTCTACGCTTCGGTCGTCCGCCGTTGCAGAAGGAAGACCACTTCCAACCTCTGATAGAAATCCCTTTGATGTCCAATTTTCTCCTCGCACGTGTGAACAAATAATATATACGAGGACGGCGTTTCGATTTTCTATTGTTATTTTTTGTCGCTGAAGCACTATTGCCATTGAGCTGTCGTTCTCTTGAGCCGGTGAAGGACCCTCCGGTCGGCGTACCTGTATCCAGGTGGTAGTCACGAGGCTTACCAAACATCTTCACGCTGAATACGTCAGTGCCAGGTTGGTTTCTTCACCTTCTCCCATTCCTTTTGAAGCATGGCTTAAGGATTGAGGTAGTTAGTCTTAGTTACGGTGGTTTCCTTCGCCTCGTTAGGTATATGCGTATATAATGAGGGGGGGGGGGGTTATTTTAAATGCTAGCACTAGAATTTTTTGACCTACAGGGAAATTGTTCACCCGCGACTATTGGTGCGCAACCTTGTGCATGGTGGGTGGGGGTTTGGTGCAGGCGGTCGTTACGCCGCCTGCACCAAGACGCCCTGTGTAGTATAATGAGGTGCAGGGGGAGGTTTTGTTGGATTTTTTCTGTATCTTTGGTAGTTCCTCCTTTCGTTCGAGGTCCATATTTCTCGTTTTCTAGAACCCTAGCCTGTGTTGCTCGTGCAGTCCATTTGGGCTCGATCGTTATAAACCCTAGTCGGTTAGAAGGAATTTTATGCCGCTTTTGTAGTTCGACAGTGTGGGTAGTGGTTTGGATGGAAGCGTCATGTGCAGTAGAATGACAATAATACCCACAGAGAATAAAACGTGTAGTCGGCTTAATGTAATTTTTCTCCCACGAACTGCATGAGTCCTTGTTGGTTCTAGTCCGGCTAGGCTATTCATTGTTAAAATGTTTGTTATTATAAAACGTAGGAGTCTCTCACAAGCATACTGCATATAACTACTGCCAATTATCTCTTTTGATTGATATACGCAGACTAAACGGCTGAACACTGTAGAGTGCATTTTAATGGTCCTGATGGTTAGGGTATTTTTAGGCTGTACATGCATGCATTTGCTTCACCGCTTGCTATCACATTAAACACATGAAAATGGCACATTGCATATAGATATAGTTTTATTGTAGTCTAGAAGATGGTTGATCGAATGATTTAAATACATCACTGTTTTGTAACATGCTAGGATAGTGTGCATTTGGTTATTATAGTCATGTTAGTCAGGTTATGCAAGCTTATATCCTAGCTTCATGGACTAGTTGCTGTCATGATACACATAGAGAGAATAAAATGCTGCATAGTGTCTTGTGAATGTCTGCAACTTGAATGTTACAATGTTATGTATGGCAGGAAGAATTCGAATCCACCATGTCCAAGAGGAAAAAGAAGAAGGCCCCTATGGTCGAAGAAGGACCAGAAGTAGAAGAGGCCACAAAGACTGAGTACATATATGAAGACACTCAATGTGTTTCTGGTGTGGAGCCCGAATACAAATGGGGTGAAGTATATAGATTTATTTCCCGCAGGAAGGTCCCTGACATGGGCCTCGAAGAAGAAGCCATCTATGCTAACATAGAGAAATCTGCTCTCATGAAAGTTGCCACCAGACCAGAGTTGTTCCCATGCTCTAAGGTAATTGGATCGATTCTGCCCCGAGTAGACACCACTACAATGATCATGGGAAATGTTGAAGGACAGGGCTACGCTGCATTTAGCCCTGGATATGTGGCGTTGGCTTATCACCTACCAGAAGCCCAGGTTTTCTTGTCAGAAGATTGGCTGAAAAGCATCAAAATGGACCTGGTGGAAACTCTTAGGAGAATGATGTTGCAGGGGAAGCATTATCGACACAGACCAACCAGTGAGTATGATACAGTGAGCTTGAGGGCTCCCTACAGGTTTATCGCTCTTATGCTTAACAGGATCTTTGGGAGAGCTCATGGCAGACTCTTCAAATTTGAATGGATACCAATTATCTTTCATGTGGCAACCCAAGGCACAATCTTCAATTGGGCCAGCATGGTGTCTAGCAGTCTTTCTTCTTGCGTGACCTCAGCCTTGGAGGGAGATTCCAAGAAAAGATCGTAGTTTTACATGAGTTCGATATTAATAGACTGCATATTGTGCAACCAGGATTTCCCCGGTCTCATGTGCATCTGGGATAGGGAAAGGATGCCCGTTTATGCCGCTTACAGACCATTGTGGGCGCACCAATACCATAGCCATTACAGAGAGGTCTGTGAGCACTTCATTATGCCTCTGTACACACTCATTTTCAGGAAGGAGTGTGACTGTATGTCGGAAGAAGCCATGCAAGTGATGACAGAATACGCGGACTATTTCTTAACTGAAAATGGCATGTACTTCCGAATGTATGGAGGATCAAGAACACCTTCACTGCTGCCCAAATATTGAATGGATTACATAGTACACAAGGAGGCGGTCAGACATGTGTTCATTGATGGAATAGGTAGTTTCCTGTTCGAACACAAGAAGACTGCCTACCCTCCTTTTCCATTCAAGCTAGGAAGCTACAAATTCACCAAGGTGAAACAAGCTACTGAATTCATAGAGGAATTGGAGAAGTTCCATTTTGGGGAGATGCCCTTCCACAGAAATGACACCCAAGGCAAGGTTATTGAACATTGCAAAGAACACAAGGTGCACTTCGAGTACACCCACCATTTTGATAAGGACGAATCTGTCTTCAGAAATGCCCCGAACATGACAATATTAATGAGAAGATTCAAGAAAAAGATCACCACCAAAGGTGGAAAAGGGGACGAACAGGAAAAGGCTGAAGAAGAAGCCAAAAAGTGAAATGAAGAAGCCTAGAGGTTGGAAAAAGAAGCTGCAGAAAGGCTACATACAGAAGAAGAAAGAAGAGCTGCTCAGGAAGCAGCCGAGAAAGCAGAGGAAGCAAAGAGAAAGCTCGATGAGGAGCTCCAAAGGCAAGAAGCCGAAAGGATAAAATTGACTCAGCAGTCAGCTTCTGAAACAGCAGCAGGGTAGACTTAGGAGGTGGAGAACCCCAAGGTGTAGACCCCTCAAGTACCTGCTCCCAGTATACCCATGGTTCCCACGCTCAGGCTGGTCCCTTTTGTGCAGGAAAAAGGAAAGGAAATCCCAGATTTCAACACGGTATACTATGATAGGGAAACAAAACTAATAATAAAGAGGACAGAAAAGAAAGTTGAGGCGGAAGGTCTACCTGGTAAAATGATAACAGATACTACTGTTATGCTAGGGACAGACCTAGATCCGATATTCACCCTGAGAGCCGGATCTGCCTTTCTTCACGCCTCAGAGGACAATGTAGACAAGATCATGAAGGACTTAGAACAGTCCAAGAAATCCTCCGCGCAGTTGAAAGACACACTGAGGCACGAGAGAGAAGAGAGCAACAGGTTGAAGCGAAAATTTGAACACTTACAGATGGAAATGAAGATTTGCTGAGGCTGAGTTGCAGATCCTACATGAAGAGAGACAGGCTCAGGAGACTACACAAGAACTACTTGAGCAAGTGCAAGCAGAAGATCAAGAGTAGAAGAAGGAGAAGGAGCAGTTACTGGCAAAGGTGGAGGACCTAGAAGACCAGTTGAAGATCCTCATGAATGCAAATGATATGCACACTCAAGAACTAAGAAAGGAACACTAGGAGCAGATCTCTTCTTTGACCACTGCTTTGGAAGTAGCCAGAGAACAGCAAGTCGATCTTCAGCCTCTCAAGCAGCATATATTGACCCAGAAAACTGAGATGTTGTAGCTGCAGACTGCTGTTGAAAAAGAAAGGTGTAAAGTACTGCAGATCGACGGCCGATTGGAGGAGATCCTGGAAACTGCATCCTTCTTTGTGGACAGGTCCCAGGACGTCCTAGACGTCCTGACGGTACCAATGGCAAGGCTGGAGAACAACGAGTAAAACCCAGCAGAGCTACCGACAAAAGACCAGCAGGCCCTCAAATGGGACTATAACCTAGTGGAGTTTGCTATTAATACCACTGAATACTTCACGAAGGCAGTGAAGAAAACAAGGGGATTATGCACCGAATTATTCAGAATACTTCTCAATACATTCAACCGGTGCCAGATAAAAGCGGAGGAGAGGCTTGAAGCTTTTCCAAATCACGATGCCTTTGTAGAGCTATTACAGAAGAGATTCCTGGAGGAAGAAGCTAAGGTTCAGGATATCAGAGCCATGGATGATCAGATCTTGAGAAACCAAGTAGATCACCCAGCTATTAGTATACTGCTTCTGGAAGATCAAATCTGTTTGAGCATGTCCAGGGTCGAGGCTATCAAGAAACAAGATGAGAAATTCGAGATAAATATTCAATTTTTAGAACCTTGTACTTTTGAAGCCATCGCTAAGGAGGCTGCAGCGTGGAGGAAATTTCTGGACAGTCAAGCAGTGCCCTCCTCGTGAGGGATTAATCACCTTTGTATTTTGTAACTAATTTTTGTAAAGCATTTAAGAAAAATAGACCGTTGGGAGACGAGAGGTTGGGAAGCCCAAAGGCCACTTTGGGCAGCCCAACAGTCTGACCCTTTTTGTATAAATGTAAAAGACTTAGAAGAAGCGAAGGACTTTTTCCCAGTAAGACTGGTGAATACATATTGTAAGAAGAACTATTTCCTTTTGCAATAGAAAATTACAGTTTGCCTGTTGGAGAAAGCTTAGTGGAATATTCAAATGTTGTGCAATGGATTTTGTTGAAGAGGAATTATTTCGTTTTCAGCTTTATGTCCATTAACTGTGAGACCATTCTAACTCATTGAACCTATGTTCTAATATGAATGTTTTTCGGTTTATCTTATGAATATTTCCACTATGAGTAATGTATGCTGCTTATGAAACAGTTGGCTATCTGATTGTTGAATTATATTTAATCTTTCATGTGTTGTAGATAAAAATATCAGTTACCTGTAATTTATGTTTATAATGCATGAATAATACACATTACTCATAAGTAAATCATGTTCTGGCTCCCCAGGGATAGGTGCATAAATAGGTAGTTAGATGGATAGTTAGTTTATGTCATTCTCGCATATGTGGTGTAGATGCTTGTGAGCCTAAGACGAGAGGTAAGAACTTGCGCATCACATTGTGACGCTCCCCGCGTCCTCATCATCCTGCATTGTTATTTAAGCATTTACATTTGCATACACTAAGTCATAAATACAAAAACTCGGTGGACCGGGCCACAACCGGTAAGACCTTTGTTTTGTTACTTGACCTACTATAGCCGGGCCGCAAGCCAGACGGATTCCATATAAAAAACAGTCAACGGGCTAGTTGGGAACGTTGATTGGGGAGAATCCCTTACTGTTGTCACCTGTGAATTTCCAGGCCCCAACAGAATTGGCGCTAGAAGGAGGGCCGCCAATGCATGGCTAGCCGTGGAAAGCTGTTTTCCTAAGACTACCTTACCAGCAGATATTTGAAGCTTGTAACCTGACCCAAGTACTTACAGATTTCGGTTATACCTTTGAAGTAAGAATACCTTTCTCATCCTGCGTGGTTCTTTGTCCAGACTCTTGTTCTTGTAGTTGTGCCTATGGCTGGAATCAATGTAAATCAGCCCAACCCATTACCAGCATGGAGAGCAAGGTCTCCTTTGAACCTCACACCGCCTTTGCATAATCTGCCCCAGGCCTTTGACAAGCCGTTGCCTAAGTTTGACCTTGAAGAAAGAATTACTGTAGACGACCATCTGCAAAGCTTTTATCTAGCATTAGAAGGGCTAAGGGCTGGGAATATGAAGATATGGTCTGTAGACTGTTCCCTCACACCCTAAAAGGAGCAACAGTATCCTGGTATTTCAGTCTCCCTATAAATTCTATTCCTGATTGGGACACCTTCGAGAAGGTTTTTAGAAGTAAATACACCACCCAAAAAACACATGCCTCATTAATGAAAGATCTTGGTTTGTTAAGAAAACAAAAGAATGAGAAAGTATGTAGTTTCACTCAAAGATTTGCAATATACCTAAAGAAATTTTCTGAAGCTGACAGACCTTCAGACAAGGTTTTAATTGAGTATTTTACCTTAGCCCTAGGACCCGAGCTGGACATGTTTGCCAAGATGAAGGCCAAACCTATGTTGGTAGAAACTTATGAAGAGGCCGAAAGAGTAGAGGCAGAGAGGGAAAGTGTAGAAGATTATCTGGACCCACCTGGAAAAGAAACTACAGATAGAAGAGCTTTACCGATATCTAAATATAAAGAGGATCGATCATTAGATTATCAGGGAATGCCGAAAATGATGCAGAAGTTATCCAACCGAATAATTGATCTGGAAAAGGGAAGGGACATTTAGAAAACCTATGAGCCCCGTTACCCGAAAAGAGAGGATAACAACCAACGGAAAATCCCTTCCCCAAAAAGTTAGCCTCAATAAATATAACAGAAATAGGGGGGGATAATTTCTGTACGTTTTACCAGCAACCTCACTTTGAGAAGAAGTGCCCTCAATGGTTGAATTCAATGTCTTTGGTAATGAATAAGTTGCTGAACCCCAAATGGACTGAAGACAGTGATGAAGAAGATGGAAAAGAACAGTCCATAGAGAAGCAAGACGATGATACAATATTCTCATGGAACGGTGTTTCCCTGTTTAACACAGAAGAAAATACTCTCAAGTCTCAATATACGCCTACAACCACAAAAGATAAAAACTTGACAATTAAGGACAATGCAATGCTATCAAAGGTTAAAAAATTGCAAGAGAAAGTCAAGAGGCAGGCTGATGTGAAGGCTAAAGATGACATACCTGAAGCCGCTACTCACAAACAGGAAACAGGGACACTCGTTGAACCTACCAAACCTATGGAAGATGATGAGGAAAGAAAAGCTGAACAACTTAAAGAGGAGACTCCTACAAAAAATCAACCTGTGGAAGAAAAAATCGAATTGATTAAGACAAAAAAAACCAGTGCTCCACCTTTCCTTGTGACTCTTGAGATTTTGAATCATAAGGTGCATAATTGTTTGGTGGACTCTGGGTCATCCATGAATGTTATGCCTCTGGCAGTTTGCAAGAAGCTTAATGGGCAGCTAAAACCTACTATTTGGGATGTCACTCAACTAGATAAGACTAGTGTCAAAGTAGTGGGGGAAATGGAAAATGTTCTGATCCGATTGTCTGCAAATGAAAGGATATGTCATTACATCGACATAGTAGTAGCATACATACCTGATGGCTATGGAATGATCCTGAACCGAGATTGGACAGCAAGACTAAATGGGTACTTTGCTTCAGATTGGTCACACTTGTGGTTACCTCAGAAGGGCAGCCCAAACCTGATTAAGATATTAAGAGATCCCTATATGAAGCATAATGTCACTAAGCTAGGAGAAGGAAATGAATCTGTTGAGTCTGTTCTGGGAAATTATCTGACTGAGCTACAATTAAGACATCTTACTTCAAGAAAGGCTAGTTACATGACTGACACCCAGCCTGAGCTCCTTCAAATTCCTCAGGCTATAAGAAATGATTACAGAATAGTAGACATGGGTTCAGTTTCAAAAACAGCACAGCTAGATCATGGTTAAACAACTCACTTCTATTATTCAGCCCATCCTTTAACTCCTCATGATGAAAGATTTTCAGGGGTGGGAAAAAATTTTCTTTTCTTTTTGCTTTGTACATAAATAACTTGATTTTGTGTTCTTTAATTCTTGGATGCTTTTACTTTTTGGTTATCTGATTTAATGATGTCTTCATTTATTTGCTTTGCTAGCATTTCTTGTGGTTTTTGAATAAAGAGGCAAACTTTTGGTTACAATGGAAACATCAGGGTTCTTTATTAACTGAAATCTTGAGCAAAAGACTGTGCTTTAAAAGTATAGAATGTCTTCTAGTAGCAGTGTTCCTAGCTGGCGAAGCATTCATTGAAGTCTTACTTAACCCTTGTAAATAACTCAATAGTAAAAGAGGTCTGGAATAATATTTAGAGGTTCCATCCATTTCATATCTTAAATATCCAAGGGGGTGACAGCGAAAGACCCGCGGAAAGGAAACAGAGTAAAATAGTATGTCATATATAAATGATCCCATGTCATATATTCAGAAAAAGAAAAAAAGCTATCAAGAGTCAAAAATCCTTGAAGAAGAACAATACATATCAAAGCAAAATGTCAAAACATGAAATGCTGAATGGCCACAAGATCCTCTCCGTCCGTGAACTGAAATATAAAGTACATTGTTCACACAAAAGGACACTATGGGATAGAGGATCCTGAATCAAAATTTAGTAAGAAAGGCCTGCAGGAGGACTCATATCAAAAGAACTAAAGTTCAAAAGGCACAAAAGTGCAGTTGGCATGGGAATGAGGAACAAAAGGATAATACTGTTTACCCTCTGTTACAATCCTGTGGTGTCCAAGCTATAAACTACCTGAGGACAGGCAAAATAAACCTCACTCAGTTGGCCTCAAAAGAGTTATTCAGACTTGCAATACTTCTGATGTTACCATCTCCCAAAAGAGTGGACTTCTTTAAGTAATTTAAATGCATTATTTGGCTTGCTCAGGAATACAAGAGTTTAGAAGATTTCATTTTATTTAGAACAGTCTTGCACTGGGAAGGAGTTAATTTAGAGATCTGGAGTTCACCAGGTAGTCACCAATTGTTGCAGCTGCAATAATTTCCCAAAATTCTAAAAAACTTTAGGACCCTCCTTTGCTTGAATTAGTTAGTTTTTCTTCTTGGAATTGGTCTAAGAACTTTCAGAAGGACTTTGATTATGCTTGGATTGAGCTACCTATTGTTTTGATTCTGATTGCTTGAAGTAATCCACTATTTGACCTAGCTTTATTTCTTCCCTTAAGCGCATTTGAAACATGTTTGAATCGAAAGTTTTGTTGTTTTATTCTTCCGCCGTTGCGGGTGGAATTTTGCTTTGTCTTCCGCCGTTGCGGATGGGTTTTAGCTTTCATCTTCCGATCCAAAAACCTTCCGACGTCCGATCTTTCTTTTTTTACCCGATGTATGACCAGAGCGGAAACTTTTACGATTCCGACGTCCAATCTTATGTTTTTCCGCAGCGGCTGGGTCTATGCTTCGGCCGTCCGCCGTTGCGGAAGGAAGACCACTTCTGACCTCCGATAGAAATCCCTCTGATGTCCAATTTTCTCCTCGTACGTGTGAACAAATAATATAAACGAGGACGGTGTTTCGATTTTCTATTGTTATTTTTCGTCGCCGAAGCACTATTGCCATTGAGCTGTCATTGTCTTGAGCCGGTGAAGGACCCTGCGGTTGGTGTACCTGTATCCAGGTGGCATTCACGAGGCTTACCAAACTTCTTCACGCTGAATACATTAGTGCTAGGTTGGTTTCTTCATCTTTTCCCGTTCCTTTTGAAGAATGGGTTAAGGATTGACGCAGTTAGTCTTAGTTACGGTGGTTTCCTTCACCCCGTTAGGTATATGCGTATATAATGAGGGGGGGGGGTATTTTAAATGCTAGCACTGGAATTTTTTGACCTACGGAGCAATTGTTCACCCGCGGCTATTGGTGCGCAACCTTGCACGTGGTGGGTGGGGGTTTGGTGCAGGTGGTCGTTACGCCGCCTGCACCAAGACGCCCTGTGTATGATAATGAGGTGCAGGGGGAGGTTTTGTTGGGTTTTTTCTGTAGTTTTGGTAGTTCCTCCTTTCGTTCGATGTCCATATTGCTCGTTTTCTAGAACCCTATCCTGTGTTGCTCATGCCGTCCCGCGCAGTCCATTTGGGCTCGGTCGTTAGAAACCCTAGTCGGTTAGAAGGAATTTTATGCCGCTTTTGTAGTTCGATAGTGTGGGTAGTGGTTTGGATGGAAGCGTCATGTGCAGTAGAATGACAATAATACCCACAGAGAGTAAAACGTGTAGTCGGCTTAATGTAATTTTTCTCCCATGAACTGCATGAGTCCTTGTTGGTTCTAGTCCGGCTGGCTATTCATTGTTAAAATGTTTGTTATTATAAGGAGTCTCTCACAAGCATACTGCATATAACTACTGCCAATTATCTATTTTGATTGATATACATAGACTAAATGGTTGAACACTGCACAGTGCATTTTAATGGTCCTGATGGTTAGGGTATTTTTAGGCTGTACATGCATCCATTTGCTTCACCGCTTGCTATCACATTAAACACATGAAAATGGCACATTGCATATAGATATAGTTTTATTGCCGTCTAGAAGATGGTTGATGGAATGATTTAAATACAGCACTGTTTTGTATCATGCTAAGATAGTGTGCATTTGGTTGTAATAGTCCTGTTAGTCAGGTTATGCAAGCTTATATCCTAGCTTCATGGACTAGTTGTTGTCATGATACACATAGAGAGAATAAAATGCTGCATAGTGTCTTGTGAATGTCTGCAACTTGAATGTTACAATGTTATGTATGGCAGGAAGAATTAGATTCCACCATGTCCAAGAGACAAAAGAAGAAGGCCCCTATGGTCGAAGAAGGACCAGAAGTAGAAGAGGCCACAAAGACCGAGTACATATATGAAGACACTCAATGTGTTTCTGGTGTGGAGCTCGAATACAAATGGGATGAAGTATATAGATTGATTTCCCGTAGGGAGGTCCCCGACATGCGCCTTGAAGAATAAGCCATCTATGCTAACATAGAGAAATATGCTCTCATGAAAGTTGCCACCAGACCAGAGCTGTTCCCATGCTCTGAGGTAATTGGATGGATTCTGCCCCAAGTAGACACCACTACTATGATCATGGGAAATGTTGAAGGACAGGGCTACACTGCATTTAGCCCTAGATATGTGGCATTGTCTTATCACCTACCAGAAGCCCAGGTTTTCTTGTCAAAAGATTGGCTAAAAAGCATCAAAATGGACCTGGTGGAAACTCTTAGGAGAATGATGTTGCAGGGGAAGCATTATCGACACAGACCAACCAGTGAGTATGATACAGCGAGCTTGAGGGCTCCCTACAGGTTTATCACTCTGATGCTTAACAGGATCTTTGGGAGAGCTCATGGCAGACTCTTCAAATTTGAATGGATACCAATTATCTTTCATGTGGCAATCCAAGGCATAGTCTTCAATTAGGCCAGCATGGTGTCTAGCAGTCTTTCTTCTTGCATGACCTCAGCCTTGGAGGGAGAGTCCAAGAAAAGATCGGAGTTTTACATGAGTTCGATATTAATAGACTGCATATTGTGCAACCAGGCTTTCCCCAGTCTCAGGTGCATCTAGGATAGGGAAAGGATGCACGTTTATGCCGCTTACAGACCATTGTGGGCTCACCAATACCATAGCCATTACAGAGAGGTCTGTGAGCACTTCATTATGCCTCTGTACACACTCATTTTCAGGAAGGAGTGTGACTGTATGTCGGAAGAAGCCATGCAAGTGATAACAGAATACACGGACTATTTCTTAACTGAAAATGGCATGTACTTCCGAATGTATGGAGGATCAAGAACACCTTCACTGCTGCCCAAATATGCAACGGATTACATAGCACACAAGGAGGCGGTCAGACAAGTGTTCATTGATGGAATAGGTAGTTTCCTGTTCGAACACAAGAAGACTGCCTACCCTCATTTGCCATTCAAGCTAGGAAGCTACAAATTCACCAAGGTGAAACAAGCTGCTGAATTCATAGAGGAATTGGAGAAGTTCCATTTTGGGGAGATGCCCTTCCGCAGAAATGACACCCAAGGAAAGGTTATTGAACATTGCAAAGAACACAAGGTGCACTTTGAGTACACCCACCATTTTGATAAGGACAAATTTGTCTTCAGAAATGCCCCAAACATGACAATGCTAATGAGAAGATTCAAGAAAAAGATCACCACCAAAGGTGGAAAAGGGGATGAACAGGAAAAGGCTGAAGAAGAAGCCAAAAAGCAAAATGAAGAAGCCCAGAGGTTGGAAAAAGAAGCTGCAGAAAGGCTGCATACAGAAGAAGAAAGAAGAGCTGCTCAGGAAGTAGCCGAGAAAGCAAAGGAAGCAAAGAGAAAGCTCGATGAGGAGCTTCAAAGGCAAGAAGCCGAAAGGATAAAATTGACTCAGCAGTCAGCTTCTGAAACAGCAACAGGGCAGACTCAGGAGGTGCAGACCCCTCAAGTACCTGCTACTAATATACCCATGGTTCCCACGCTCAGGCTGGTCCCTTTTGTGCAGGAAAAAGGAAAGGAAATCCAAGATTTCAACATGGTATACTATGATAGGGAAACAAAATGAATAATAAAGAGGACAGAAAAGAAATTTGAGGTGGAAGGTCTACCTAGTAAGATGATAACAGATACTACTGTTATGCTAGGGACAGACCTAGATCCGAGATTCACCCTGAGAGCCGGATATACCTTTCTTCACGCCTTAGAGGACAATATAGACAAGATCATGAAGGACTTAGAACAGTCCAAGAAATCCTACGTGCAGTTGAAAGACACACTGAGGCACGAGAGAGAAGAGAGCAACAGGTTGAAGCGGAAATTTGAACACTTACAGAGGGAAATGAAGACTATTGAGGCTGAGTTGCAGATCCTACATGAAGAGAGACAAGATCAGGAGACTACACAAGAACGCCTTGAGCAAGTGCAATAAAATATCAAGAGTTGAAGAAGGAGAAGGAGCAGTTACTGGCAAAGGGGGAGGACCTAGAAGACCAGCTGAAGATCCTCCTGAATGCAAATGATATGCACACTCAAGAACTGAGAAAGAAACACCAGGAGAAGATCTCTTCTTTGACCACTGCTTTGGAAGTAGCCAAAGAATAGCAAGTCGATCTTCAGCCTCGCAAGCAGCATATATTGACCCAGAAAACTAAGATGCTGTAGCTGCAGACTGCTGTTGAAAAAGAAAGGTGTAAAGTATTGCAGATCGATGGCTGATTGGAGGAGATCCTAGAAACTGCATCCTTCTTTGTGGACAGGTCCCAGGACGTCCTAGAGGTCCTGACGGTACGAATAACAAGGCTAGAGAACAATGAGGAAAACCCAGCAGAGCTACCGGCAAAAGACCAGCAGGCCCTCAAACGGGACTATAACCTAGTGGAGTTTTCTATTAATACCACTGAAGACTTCAAGAAGGCAGTGAAGAAAACAAGGGGATTATGCACCGAATTCTTCAGAAGACTTCTCAATACATTCAACCGGTGCCAGATAAAAGCGGAGGAGAGGCTTGAAGCTTTTCCAGATCACGATGCCTTTGTAGAGCTATTACAGAAGAGATTCTAGGAGGAAGAAGCTAAGGTGCAGGATATCAGAGCCATGGATGGTCTGATATTGAGAAACCAAGTATATCACCCAGCTATCAGTATACTGCTTCTGGAATATCAGATCCGTTTGAGCACGTCCAGGGTTGAGGCTATCAAGAAACAAGCTGAGAAATTCGAGATAAATATTCAGTTTTTAGAACCTTGTACTTTTGAAGGCATCGCTAAGGAGGCTGCAGCGTGGAGGAAATTTCTGGACAGTCAAGCGGGGCCCTCCTCGTGAGGGATTAATCACCTTTGTATTTTGTAACTAATTTTTGTAAAGCATTTAAGAAAAATAGACCGTTGGGAGATGATAGGTTGGGAAGCCCAAAGGCCACTTTGGGCAGCCCAACAGTCTGACCCTTTTTGTATAAATGTAAAAGACTTAGAAGAAGGGAAGGACCTTTTCCCAGTAAGACTGGTGAATACATATTGTAAGAAGAACTATTTCCTTTTGCAATAGAAAATTACAGTTTTCCTGTTGGAGAAAGCTTAGTGGAATATTCAAATGTTGTGCAATGGATTTTGTTGAAGAGGAATTATTTCATTTTCAGCTTTATGTCCATTAACTGTGAGACCATTCTAACTCATTGAACCTATGTTCTAATATGAATGTTTTCCGGTTTATCTTATAAAGATTTCCACTATGATTAATATATGCTGCTTATGAAACAGTTGGCTATCTGATTGTTGAATTATCTTTAATATTTCATGTGTTGTAGATAAAAATATCAGCTACCTGTAATTTCTGTTTATAATGTATGAATAATACACATTACTCATAAGTAAATCATGTTCTGGCTCCACGGGGATAGGTGCATAGATAGGTAATTAGATGGATAGTTAGTTTATGTCATTCTCGCATATGTGGTGCAGATGCTTGTGAGCCTAAGACGAGAGGTAAGAACCTGTGCATCATATTGTGACGCTCCCCGCATCCTCATCATCCTGCATTGTTAGTTAGGCATTTACATTTGCATACACTAAGTCATATATACAAAAACTCGGTGGACCGGGCCGCAACTGGTAAGACCTTTGTTTTGTTACTTGACCTACGGTAGCCGGACGGATTCCCTATACCAAACAGTCAATGGGCTAGTTGGGAACGTTGATTGGGGAGAATCCCTTACTGTTGTCGCCTTTGAATTTCCAGGCCCCAACAGGACCCACATACGCATTGGCATATGCAATCGATGATGGAATTCTACAACATCTTTGGCGAGTTGGCAGATGATGATGAAATGCGCAATATTAATATTCTAGAGACTGAAGGAAGTCAAGATGTCGTAGCACTAGATGTGCCAACGGATCCCATGACTCAACCACTAAATATTAAGAAACTTAACATTGGGACGGAGGAGAATCCAAAATTTGCCAATATTGGGGATTACTGGGACGAGGAGACTATGGCAAAGATCACAAACCTATTGCATGAGTTTCAATACTTGTTCCCAATAAAATTTTCAACCTGAAGGGGATATTGGGTGACCTAGGGGAAATGAAAATCCCGTTAAAACGAGATGTGAAACCAGTGCAATAGAGGCCATACCATTTGAATCCGCGATATAAAGAATGGGTCAAGGCTGAACTTGATTGGATGTTGGATGCAGGGATTATTGATCCTGTTGAAGAATCATAATGTATAACTCCTATGGTGGTTCAAGACAAGAAGACCGAGGAGGTCCAAATCTGTGTCGATCTAAGGAAACTAAATGATGCTTGCATGCATGATCCCTTTCCAACGCCGTTTACGAATGAGGTTCTTGAGGGATTAGGTGGTCATGAAATGTATTCCTTCATCAATGGATTTTTTGGGTATCACCAGATCAGAATTGCAAAGGAATACCGCTACAATACCACATTTGACACCGAATGGGGTTGCTTTTAGTACACAATGATTCCCTTTGTGCTAAAGAACACGCTTGCGGTATTCTCTCGCATCATTGTCACTGCATTTAAAGATTTTATTCAAAAAATTTTGCAAGTATATATGGATGACTGGACAGTCTACAGATTGATCAAGGATCACTTGGCAAACCTACACTTAATGCTGGAGAGGTGTCAAAAGCATCAGATCGCATTGAATTCGAAGAAGTGCATTTTTTGTGCACCATTTGGGATACTATTGGGTCACATCATATGTAAGCAAGGGATTTTGGTTGATCTAGCAAAGATTGCACTCATTCTGAGCCTACGACCACCTACAAATATGAATATGCTTCATGTGACACTGGGGCATACTGGGTACTATCATAAGTTTATCCTCGGTTATGCTGCAAGTACCACATCCATGGAGAAATTGTTAAAGAAGGATGCCACATTCATATGGAGCCAGGAATTTCAAAGTAGCTTCAATACATTGAAGGCCAGGATGGATTTAGTACCCATACTGGTGTTCCCTAGTTGGACTAAGGAGCTTCATGTCCATGTCGATGCCTCATCTATTGCATTGGGAGTGGTGCTCGTGCAACCAGGAGAAGGAGATCTGTATCATCCGATTGCCTTTGCTAGCAGGAAGTTATCCTCTGCTAAGAAGAATTACACGACCACAACAATAAAGGGGTTAGCAATGATATATGCACTGCATAAATTCAGGCATTATCTCTTGGGTGGTCACTTCAAGATGTTCACTGACCATTCAGCTTTGAAATATATGGTCAATAATCCTGTGTTGGGGGGGAATATCTATCGCTAGCTACTTCTCTTTCAGGAATTTGATTTCAAAATAATTGTGAAACCAGGATGCCTGAATGTTGGTCCTAATCATCTGTCCTGCATTGAAACAGGTGAAGAGCCCACCAATATTGATGATGTATTGTCAACTGCACAGTTGTATCGAGTTGATATCGCAGATGACCATTATGCACTGATAATTCAGTTCTTGGCAACCAGCGTTGCACCGGAGGAGATGACGACTAGTCAAAAGAAGTAGTTGGTAGTGAAGGCTTCAGTTTTCTAGTTGATTGCAAGACATTTATACAAGATTAGACCTGATGAGATCCTGCGATGGTGTGTTCTACCTCATGAACAAGGGAAAATTCTTGAAGAAGCACTGCATGTAGGAGTTGCAGGTGGAAATTATGGAGGAAGGGCTACGACGTGTAAGGTACTGCATGCTAGGCTATGGTGGCCTACATTGCATAATGATGCTACATGGCCTACATTACATAATGATGCTACAAACTATGTGTGGAGCTGCGATGTCTGTCAATGCATCGGGAAACCATCGTGGCGAGATGAGATGTTGCTTGTACCACATGTAACTTTACAACCTTTTGATAAATGGGTGGTGTACTTTGTGGGTCCAGTCAACCCACCAGGGAAGCAAACCGGTGCATGCTACATCATCACAGCAACGAACTATCTAACAAGGTGGGAGGAGGCTGCACCAGTTATGAATTGTACCACTGCAACAAAAGCAAAGTTCATCTTTGAAAACATCATGACACGGTTCGGATGCCCTAGGATATTGATGAGCGACCAAGGTAGCCACTTTTTCAACCACACAGTAAAAGCACTGACAGAGGAATTGTAGGTGCAACATAAGAAAAGAACCCCATATCATCCACAAGCAAATGGAACTGTAAAAGCATTCAACAAATTCTTGGAAACCGTGTGGATGAAGGTATGTAATACTAAATAGGATGGCTGGGATTTAAAGATCCCTGCAGTGCTGTGGGAATATCGCACCACTTCCAAGAGGCTCACAAGGCAGACACTGTTCAAATTGGTATATGGGAAAGAGGCGGTTATGCCTATGGAGTACATTGTTCCTAGCCTATGCATCACTACAGCAACCAGTATGGGCAATGAAGAGGCACTTGAGGAGTGAGCAATGCAAATACTTCAGCTGGAAGAGAACCGCCTCATTGTGAGCTTTCAGCAATGTGTCAAGAAGGATTGACATAAGGCGTGGCATGAATGCCACATTAAAAGAAAACAATTTTCTCAAGGAGATTTGGTGTTGTTATACGACCGCAAGTTCATAAAGCATCTAGGCAAGTTACAAATGCACTGGTTAGGCCTGTATCTTGTTCATTCAATTAATTTTGGGGGTGTAGTTCAGTTGCATCAGTTAGATGGAGTGGTGTTGCCAAAGCTTGTAAATGGTATCCTCTTGAATCCCTATAAGACAAGGGTGGAAGGGCACACTGTTTGAAGCACTATGCAAAGGGAAAAAAAACATTGGGCCCACAAGTGGGGGTCGTATTCAGTTAAAGGGTAGGGGAGTCAACAAAGAGTAGCCAGTTAGTCATAGAAAGAGGATGTGTTGAAGCAAGGGGATGTGACAGGAAAAAGGTTGCAGGTCAGGAGGATACTGCACTGAGGGAAGAGGATTGCGACAAGGTGTACTACTGGAGCAAGGGGGTGCGACATACAAAAGGTTGTGCATCAGCAGGAGGGTGCATTGAGGGAAGGGGGCTCCTACAAGGTGGTCCGCTAGACCAAGGTTGTGCGACAGGTAAAGATGGCACATCCACAAGAGGCTATGCTAAGAAAATAGGGCCGCGACATGTAGAAGGAATGGGGTTGCATGACGGGTGGTCACCTAGGATAGACAAAGTGGCTCACAATATACAGGAGACTCCGTGATGGTGACCAGATGCCACGTCAATACTTGATACCAGCTGTCAAAGAAGGAAACGACGGTATGGTTAATGTCATAAGTTAATGATAGCAAATCTGAATGCCAGGATGGAAGAATCGACAACGTATTTAGAACACGCATGAAGGATCCAGTCATAATGATGCACCCGAGTGAGTCATGATGGAATCTCAGTCGAATTTGGTGTTATAAGATGAGAACCGGTAGTTGTATGAACCCCATTAGGAAGTGTTGCATTGAGAAAAGTTGTAGAAGAATTGGGTTTGGTTCTTGAAGGAAGCTTTGTTGTGTAAGGTAGTGGTGGGAGAAGGAGCAATGCAGACCTCCTTGGATACATGGTATCCTATGAGTGAGAATGTTGTCTCAGGAGAAATTGATGAACAAGTTGTGAGTATGCGGGTTATTTTGGCTAAGATAGAAGTCTATGGAGAAGTCATCCTTGGCCATGTTTCTCCTAGTCAGTCTGAGGTACCGACTCAGACACCCATACAGAATATGGATGGGACCAGAATTCCTGCCACATTTGACTAAGTCTGCAAGAACAAGGAATCGGGTCCTTCAGGCAGCGTCGGATGAGCCAGGAAGGACCAAGTGGTCAGATGCGATGCTCCATACTGGGCCGATAGACATTTTTTGAAGGACGACATCAAATGGAGAATGATGTAGTATTCATAGAAGCTAGACCACGATGGCATTGTAGGTTATACAAGTCCAGAAGGTTTCTAATGTCTGCTGCAGTTGACATTGAAGGACATAGTTGCAGCTAAACTGTGAGTCAGAAAATCTGGAAATAGTCACACACTGATGCATATGTGACGGTTTCTACTCTTCAAGATTGAGGAAGACACAATGGCCAGTTGATGTGGCTTGAGGATGAGCCAGAAAACAGTGTTGGGGGCCTATTGGCAGGGGTTTGGGGTAAGTGAGTTGCGTAGCACCATGGACGCAGCGCAAGATCACGCGACACTGCGCAAGCCAAAGACAGCACGACGGGGGGAAAATAAACCGCTTTTGAATATTTTATGCATATTTTTGTATCGATCGACCACACTTTGTTGATATAGGTCATTAGTGGTTAAATTAGTTAGGATTTAGTTATACATGGACCTTGAAAGTAAAGGTGCAAGCCTATATATATATTAGAATTGCAATTGTAAAAATATAGCGGAAGAGAGAGATACGGAGACAAGAGGTGTCTAAGAGGAGACTGAAGTGAGTGATTGAATCTTTTGTGATTTGTAAGCGACTATGTGGATTGATCTTTTTCTTGTTGTAGAGAAAGATGATTGTTGTTTTGGATCTCTTGCGATGAAAGTAATATGATACGAAAGATATTGAGTTGAATCACTGTTGTCCTTGTTTACCTTTCATATGCTGCGATGTCTTTTACTATCTTTATTTACTGTAATGGTTATGTTTTATGAATGAAGAATTCCATGTTGTTACGATGAATAGTTGAATGATGCAATCTGTTAGATCTGTGATTATAAATATGGATCTGTGATGAATGCTTCGATATCTGATAAATGGTTCTACTAGATCTGATAGTTAAGCTGATAAATATCTGATGTCCTGATCCTGCTCCTTACTTCCAGAAACATGGTTTTGATAGCTCTCCCTCAAACATCTCGAGTGAGACCTCATCCACCCTGCAAGTGTTGTCGGGCAGAGTAAAACCTGTCTGGGACGGTGCTCAGGGAAATCGCACTAGTTTGGCGTCGACAGAGTGGGAACCCTTGTCGACGAGGCTTTGTTGGTGGGTTTTGGCCAACAAAGTGTACTACCCTAGTTAGTTGGGATAGCCCCGTGGACCATGTATTAGTCAGACCAGATCTATTACAAGACATGGAACAAACTGTACGTAAAGTATAGAAAAACTTGAAGGTGGCACAAGACCACCAAAAGAGATATGTTGATTTAAAAAGAGAACATAAAGAATTTTTTGTTGGAGACCATGTATACCTTTGGGTCAAACAAAAAAAAATATCTCTCAATCTAGGGAATTGCACCAAATCAGCTTCATGATTTTGTGGACCTTTCCAATTTTTGGAAAGAATCGGACTCGTAGCATATAAGCTTGCACTCCCGTTTCATTTAAATATTCATAGTGTGTTTCATGTCTCATTATTGATTGGAATGTGGTACAAGTGGAACCTTTACGCATTGGAATCGAGTCATCGCTCAGGTAAAGGTGCAATGGAAGCACTTTAGTCCTGAGGAAGCAACTTGGGAATTAGAAGAGGAGATATGAGTAAAGTATCCCAACTTATTCCTAGAACCGATGGAAGAAGAATAAAACACTGAGGACAATGTTCATAATAAAGGGGTGAAGGATGTAATGTCCTCCAAAAATCCAAACATTTAATTGAGGATTTCATTTATTTTATTGTTTAATAAGTTTGGCTGATGAAAAAAATCTACCAAGAAGTCCTAGAAGGACTAATGTAATAAGAACTTATGGTTTAAATTTTTTATAAGAATAAAGGGGAATAGCCATGTTAAATGAGGATATCATGCATGAAACAGTAAGAGACAAGTAAGGGTTAACCTCAGGGAAGCTAAAACAGGTGTCAGAGGTGCATTTATGGCAATAGAAACCCCTTGAAAATCAGGGATTTTGTTATCTCCAAAAATTCCATGTGGAATTGGCTGCTAATGGAAACACCTAGGAAATAAAACTATAAAAGGAAAAGCATATGGGGGATGCAGGACGCTACTTAGTATGCTAGGAAAGAGTCTCTTGCTATGCGAGCACTCGGTGTTATGCAAGATTATTCTGAAAAGAGATCTGAAATCTAAACTGAGGTTGACTATCCTTACTGTTTTCTTGCATGGTTTAGCTCGGGGGTGATTATGTAAAGCAATAGAGCTGAACCTAGTCTATGGTTGGGAGGAACATGGTTGTTCCCACTACATTCGGATTTCAGGATTCTAGGTTTCTTTGAAATCTCATTTCATCTAATCAGAATGATATTATTACACTATGTAGAAATTTCAATGGAAGCATGAATGTTCATGTTTCTGTCAAATATATAGTTATGAATTGGGATGTGTTGTCTTGTTGATCTAGATCTATTATATGAAGTTTTAAATTTGCTTTATCAGTGTTGGCTGCAAACAGAGGATCCCAATCATAAACATTAAGTAAATGTTTCATTTTGTTGTATACACACAATCTATTTATGGTATACTTCTGTTAGATGAGTTGAATAGACTATAGATAACTGAAAATTGTGTTATATTAAGATTCAATTGAGAATGCATTTATTTTATTCAAATTTCAATAGGTGAATACACCCTTCCACTTTCTACAGTGAAAGGATAAATGTTGTTTCCACTTTTAGGGTTGGATGATGGTTGAATATTTTTCTATAACAAGAAGGTGTTGTAATTATTTTGCTACCTAGAATTGTAGTTTCTCCCTAAGAGATTAACCAATTATGGTCCGAACTTTTCCAATCTTTATCAGAAGCTTTATGCCCAAAAATTTGGTTTATTACAAACTTTCAATCATTTTTTGAATAAAACTTGAGAAAGGTAACGAGGGTTTTACAAAGGATAATAATTTGCATATCATAGCAACACTATGTTTTCCTTCAGATATAAAGAAACATATCATGAGCTTGAAAGAGTTGTAGCTGAGAAATGTTATGTAACTCGCCTCCTACTTCTTAGGATCTGGGTGATTGAAAATCACAACGCTTAAGTTTTCAGAATTTTTTTTTTACTCTTATGAAATTCCAAACTCAGTACCCTACTTCATCCTTTTGGATTTCTACAGACGGGAGTCGAACCTGGGATGCCGCAGTTTTCTTCCTAGCTTTTAAGATTTTGTTTTTCATCTTAACCATACGATCGCAAGTGTTTTGATCTAGTTGTTATCACACTAAAGCACTTATATTTTGAGCCTGATTGTTTGGTATAAACCCTAGATCCTATCTGAGATAGTCCAAGCATTTTATTTATAACCCTGGTGGTTCAGCTTTCCTACGGGTGTTGCTTCGGTAATACCAATATTTTCATTTTACGGGGTCGTTGCGACTCCCTTTTGAAATAGTCAAGGCTAACTATAGATGAATTTATTTTCCACTTTAAATACATTATGAATACTGGAGTATGCAACACAACATAAAAATTAGTCATTGTAACTTAAACTTAAAGAAGTACACTATTTGAAGAACATTTCTGCTAAACTAAGATTTATCCGGGAAAAACCCAGGATCATAAATTCAAGAAGTTTGGTGATACCCTATCTTTCATGAATCACAGTGAACGACATCGATGCATTACGTCTCAAGCTTTAGTTTTTTTTTAAAGAAAAATGCAACTATCAGTTAATGGTGGAGGGATCATTATTATCCCCAGTTATTTATTCATCCACTAACGAGAAACATTACAGAGTTCTGTTAAATATTTGGAAAAATAAAGAAGAAGAAAGCATGAAAATGACCTCTTAAGATTTACGTGAGTTCTTTAATAGTATTAATATGAAAATCAATAAATTATCACTTTCATTCCAGAACTAAGTTACGGGTCCAAAAACCCTGTGGTCCGCGCCATAACGTTTACTTTTTGTACAGGTTAAAACAAACCCTTGATAAAATTCTCCCTGGCACTACTAGTGCTCTCAAACATTTATAATTTTGTTCGTAAAAGAATCTTAACCTTACAAAGACGGCTCGGCCTTGAACCATTATCATCACCCAAAGAAACAAAAATAGGCATTTCTGTAAGACCCAAAAAGAAACCTAGAAACTATCTTTCCTATATTTTTATGGTTGCTAGATCCAACCCTATTCCTTTTTGTAGTAAGAACAATACCGATGGTATGACGTTTAGAATAGGAAAGGTGTCAACCTCCTTTCTGCAGACCCCATTAGTTTGACCTCTACCTGATTTGGATTCTCAAAATGAGCAAAGGACTCAGACAAAGATCGATATTTTGCTTACCATGAAGATAGGCCTGTCTAAGCTTATAAAGGAGAATCCCACGCAACCTATTAGTAATAAACAACATTAGAAATTGGTGCGACTCACTTAAACTATTTTGCTTATCTTTCTTAGAATGAAAACTCTTGCAAGGGAAGAATGCTTTGCCTATAATTTGAGGCTGGAAGATGTTGGAAACCGAATGCACCACCAAGTATGGGCACCTCCTGTAAAGTTTCTCAACCTATGGAGGAGGAACGTTCGAGACCTTGCTAAAAACCCTAATCACTCTCTGTAAGGACAGAGATATCACACTTGCTTGAGTCAAGGATTGGAGAACAAGGAGTAGTTTGAACCAACGGAACCCTAATACTTTCACCCAATGGCATTGGGCTTGAAAAGGGTGGCTCTGTTAATGAGCAGTAAATTTTTCCAGACAGTCGATACCTTATGCAAAAGCTTTTTCACAGATCCAAAAGCCACACAGTACATTGAACTGAAAGGGCTGTCAAAAATCCCGTAGGCATTTTTATGTTGTAAACCAGAGATACTGCCTTCATCCTCTGCATGGATTTTGGTTTTGGCGCCTCATTCATGGCTTGCTGTTTTTTTTATGCGCCTTGTATATGTTGGATCCTTATCTTAAGATAAGACATTCATCAAATACATTGGACTAGGATGTCGTTTTAACGCGGCCTCCTTGGGTATGAGAGAGATTTGGTTCTTTTGATAGAGGTATAACTTTTGGTAAGGGGAGAAGTGTAAAATACTATGTACCAAACTGTTAGTTCCAGAAATTGTTCTCAGACTACTAAAGAACAAGCCAACACAATCTCATAAAATAAAACTAAGTAAAATAGGTTTTTAGGGTTTTGGTTGTGCAATTTGTAAAAAAGAGGGTAAAAACTCATAAGTCTAAGACAAACACTAAATCATGCAACAATGAAATATTAAGATATATCATATATGAAACATAAACCAGAACAACATAAGCACATTACTGAATTTCATCCACAGCTCTCTGTTAACAACCCTATCTAACAGAGGCTCGAAGGGACCATGGTGAAGAGGAAATAACAATTGATTGTCAAACTTTGGCTAAATAGTATGGTATAAAGTATGAGAAAAGGGTGAATATGCGATGAATTGTCATGGAATCCAACGGTGCAGAGCGAAAAAATGGAGATCAACGGCCTAGAATGTGTCTGCTTCGTTAAGATGCGAGAAGGATAAAGACATACTAGACGTTTGAGGAGACGTGAAGATCAATGGTCGTCGATCCAGCTCGATGAAATCTACGGTCATTGTGAGCTCCGCCCAGTAGACTTGTACGCTTGATAAAATGAAGGAGCCCAGCGGAATTAGGTACATGTCGCTTGATCCGACGGCTGGGAAATAAAGGTGAATTACATCGACCATCGTGGATGGATCCAGAGCGGGAAGATGCACGGTAGTTGGATATAAAAGGAGGTAGAGGAATGGAAACCACGGGACACGTGGTCGATTGTGGTGCATTCCGGAGGCAAAAGCGGTTTGGTGGAAACCGCCGAAGGGCGGCCTCTGGAGTGGGGTCCTATATAAAAAAGTTGACTTGCTCAAGTATTATTTTATTGGTGTCGGACGAATGAAAAAGGACCTGCATGCTCAATAACCTCTACAGTCGATTTCAAACACATGCAGCCACAGTAACAGGTAAGGCTCAAACGCCCGAAATTCATCCATCTAATTGCCATTATTGACTGAATTATGGACCAAGGAAAAGATTTGGAAGGGTTTAGTCATATTTTGGATGACAGAGAAGACTATCTGGTTGATAGGGACAGAGGAGTGTGTGACCCTTTCCTGTCCGCAGGAAGTGTATCAGTCAGCAAAGAGAGGTTGTGGCAATACAATTCACAGGGTAATGATGTCCTAAATGTTTGTAAATCATTTTTATATTATTTTGCTGTCGAGAAAACCCTGCATTTTCCCCAATTTGTAGAATGGTGCGCAGTTAACTATTCCCCTTCTCAGAGAGTCATTATGAGTCAGTCTACGTCTAGGATACTATGTAAGATTGACGCCAAAGTCATCTGTGAAAACCTGAACTTGCCCAATAACTACCCTGAAAGTCGTGAACTTGTAAATGAGTCCATTTTAGCCGAAGTGTATAAAAATTGTGAAACCGAGGTCTGTTGTGAATTCTTGTCAAATATCCTTAAGGATGGTCAGTCATTAGATGGTCTTTTCCCGCCATACCGTGTTTGTATTTTTAGAGATGAAGTTCAATTAGTGGTGTCATTAGTCTGTCAAGTCTTGGGTCTAGATGATGATTTTCATGTAAATGGAGTCATCCTGGGCTTTCTGTTAAAAATAAGTTCATTGAGTTTTGAGTCTCAGTCAGTTCATGTATTCAGTCTGGATGAATACTTGGCAGAAGCGATACATCTTCAATTGAGTGAATTTCTGAAAGTTAGGTTCTTCAAGTTTCAAACTTATTTACTGAACCTATTGCTGTGTTCGAACGTCACCGAGTTGTAGTTTTTAAGTACCATGTTCTCTACAGATTTGCCCAAGCAAATCACCATGTTTGAATTTCCCAATTCTATCATGTCCGAGATATACAAGATGTTATTTGATGAGATGTTACCCCGAGTCTTAGAAGAGATGAAATGCATGATGCAGCCCTGTTGGCCTGATTTTATGAATCAGAGCCAATAAGGAGGTTTTGTCCACACAATCAGCTTAGAGCAGCGTCCGGTATGTTTGGTTTAACAAAACCTC
>LPNX010148773.1:5980-49790 GCA_001517045.1 Pseudotsuga menziesii | reverse complement strand
ACTTTTCCTACTGTGGTTATAGTCAAATTTATAGTCTCAACAACCCTCTTCTCTAATAGAGTCTAAGTAGAACCAAAAGGAAAATCTAAAAGTATTGCATGCCAGGTAATAGTATCATTTCAAACATGCATGGAGGGATGTCCATGATGAATGAGCATGTATGTCCATTTTGATTCACCCCTTTAGGCACATGAACTCAAAATTGGGCTGGCCACCCTGGTATGCTTCCCATCCCACTCCACTCTCTTCCTTAGTGTAAAGTGCAGAGAATTTTTTTGAATAGTTTGGATCGCTACAATGATACTATTATAATATCATATCCATATTATAACCAGGTGTTATGAAGGAGCATAGCCATGTTGGTTCCCTCACCCATCCAATTTAATTAGCGAGTGCATAGTCATGTTGGTTCTATATAATGTAGCTTGGGAGTCATGACCAAGATGTATTTGCTTAGATGGATTCCTATTAATTATCCTATGGTAAGTGTTCATCCATTCTTAGTTGTAAAAGGAATAAATTGCATGTGGACTTTACAGAATACTAATCTAGATATTTTGATTACATATGTTATTTTGACCCCAAGGGGGAAAACAAAGGGGATACGTTATCACAAAAGTGGGTAAATGAGAGAGAAATTTCCATCTACATACTTCCACCGCCATCCTTACTGCATTCGACTAGCATATGTATGGCTAACTATTGAATATTGCTAGCTAACTACCATGCACCTTTTTGGGCTAGTGAATTTTCTCCAAGTATTCCAAATTATTAGGAAAGGTTACATCCACATGAATGAAAGGGAATCAATTGTATTACATGCTAGACCTTCCCAGACCATTTCCTCAATATGAGTCCAAATAAGGCCTCTATGACAATCATTGGTCCAAATGCAACTTTTCCAAAAAAACTTAGGATATAGTGCATCATAAAACACACTATATTAATCTAAGTCCCCCAAATTGATTTATAGAGTCCCCGTTGATTGGTAGATTGGACTAATAAGAGCAAATTAATTCAATTTTTTACTTGTTATTTGATTACAACATTATGGATATCAATGACTAAGAGTATAGTAGCAGATATGAAATAAGAATCACACCAAGGCTAAATACACAAGCAACTAGAGGTTCAATTGAAATTGAATGGGTGAGGAATGTTGTCATGCTATGTATATTTGAACTTGAATAGGTGCAGAATGTGGTGGCCTTGAGCGTTAACTTTCACTAGGAAGTTGCTAGGAAATATTATTACTTAAATGTTGTTACTCATCCTCAATAAGACAACATAATAGAAAAACAAAATTAACCAACCAAGTATAGTTCTTTAATATGTAGTGGGAAGGGGAAAGCTTGGACTTCACGGAGGCCCCTGGCATGATGTGTGTGCTTTTACCACCCCAGTTAACTCTGCAGCTTGTTTCTCTGCCCTGAATTAGCTGCTACTGGAACAACTTCCAATTGGAAACAATAGCGAAACCATAGCAGGTATGAGTGGTAGGGTTTGTGACGGGTCTTCGGATAACCCACCAAACCTAGACACGGTCCACTCACCGAAAAAATTAACAGCAAGATTGTTGGACCTGAAACTTGGTGATAACCCTTTCTCACTTTTCCCCCCTGTCACGTTCTCAGATCAAGAATTCCCACCAATGGACACCATTAACATGCACAACGACGCACTCTTTACTCTAGTTTCAAACCCTTGGCCTTCACTAGAGAAGGATTTTTTAGTGATATTGAGTTGTTGGAGGTTGGATGGCATGGAACCCTACCCACTCTCTCATATAGGGTTTATTTTGGGCCAATGGTTAGCGATGATTTCAAACCTGAAGGTTTTACTGTTTCTTTCTTGCAACCTGATAATTTCAATGGAACCCCATCGGGGTCAGGATTTGATCACAGTGGTAGCGAATCCAGAGAGGTTTCTTTAGAATGCAACATTGGGGGAGTGGGGAAGCCCTATCAGAAAGAGAAAAAACAAGTGTCTTTCCCCGAACACTGGACGTCTGAACCTTGTCTATGGTGTTAACGTATCAATTGAAGAAGCAGGGGAGATGGAAGACCTGGATCTAGTAGGGAATATTAGAGGGAGGAACCGATCTCAAGAGGAAATGGAAATATGGGTCCGAAGAAACTGGATGGGTTTTATTCATTATGAACCAAAACCACTCCTCTCACCAAAGGATGGTTTGGGTTCCTGTTTAATTGAAAGGATGACACAGAAAAAGTTTTGATTAAAAAATGGAACTATGGATTAGTGCCTATAATTCTTAAGAGGTGGACACCCCTGTTTGATGCAGACAGTGAAAGATTGGATACAATCTCAGTGTGGGTGTGTCTTTTGGGTCTCCCATGGGATTTTTGGAATCCATATTTACTACGGGACCTAGGGAACACTATGGGGGTATTCTTAGAAGTATACCTTTCCTTTGTGAAGACTCGCCGTCAGACAGTTGCAATAATTATTGTATCTCTAAATATACGAACAGACCTCAGGGAGCACATCAACTGATTTGGGGCTCCAAAATCAGAAAACAAATTATGTGCTATGAAGGGCTTCCATTCAGATTCCAAACGAAAAGAGATGGCTCTCCAAGGAAACTGTGGTCCAATAAACATGAGGGTTTGCAGTAAGACAGGATGAAGAATTCCACCTCCGTGAAGATGTCAAGGCAGATCAACCTTTGAACCCTGTAGAGGAACAATTTTCTACTGTTGTAGAAATTGGAACAGATCCTCCTCTTCAACAACCGTCGCAGTCGCTCCTCGGTATGTTACCATTTACTTCTTTAAACAAACATTTGAATGATTTACATCTAAATTTTATAACCCCCCCTTTGAAGAATCCCTGTAAGGATGATTTTCCTTCCCCCTCTCAAGTGAATACTTCTCCTCTCCATTCTCCACCTCCCCTGGAACCTCCCCCTCTGCTCCCCTTTTCCCATTCACAGGGTGTTTCTTCAAATTCACTCTCCACCTCCTCCATGATTAGGCTCCATCTCAAAACATAGGATATCCCTACTATGATAGTTTCGTTAGCTCCCCTCCTCGGACTAGGAACTAACCCTACACTTCCTTCAAAGGGAAAAGGGCAGGGAAGACCTTCCCATCTCTCCTCTGCACAACAGAAAGATATTTGTGATCAAGCGAATGGTAGACATAAAACTCTTTTCAGGGAACTTAGAGCAATGCAATCCCCTAAAGGGCTTTCCAAATGAAAATTCTCTCCCACAATTGTAGGGGTCTAGAAAGTACCCCAAAAAAAAATTCCCTAAAGAGGATGCTCTCGGTACAAAAACCGGATGTATTCCTCCTCTAGGAAACCTTAGGGAAAGAACTAGAAGTTACAAATCTATTTTCTTCAATTACAAATAACTTTACTTTTCTATCCCAAAGTGCTAAAGGTCTTTCAGGTGGTATGGCAATAGGTTGGAACCATTCCATGACGCACTGTACAAACTCATGGGGTGCTCTTTTTGGTATGGGGATCCAGATCTCCTGGGCAGAGGAAAATTTATCCTTGAACATCCTAAATATCTATGGGCCTTACAACAACAGAGTAGCTTTTTGGGAAGCATTTCAATCCTCCCATATTTTAAGGTGTGAAAACATGGTGATAAATGGGGACGTGAATTTCACTTTAGGTGCGCATGAAATTTGGGAACCAAAAGCAAGAGTAGATCCCTTGTCTAGTTTCTTTAGCAACATCCTCTAGAGTATCAAGATGGTGGACCTAGATCCCCAAAGCCCAAACCAACCTGGACAAATAGAAGAACTAGCGAGGACAGGATTGTAAAAAGACTTGACAGATTTCTCTTGGTCGAAAGTCTCATGGGAAGGGATATGATGTTAAAACAATGGGTGGATTCGGGAGCTAATTCATATCACATGACTATCTGTTTGGAAATTTTAAGTAACCCTAGGAATCCAACCAACCCTTTCAAATTATGTGCTACATGGTTAAAAAATGAAGAGGTTATTAGGCTTATTCACTCAAATTGGATTCCTTATCCGGTAGATGAGGACACTCACGCTGCTACTCATTTTGCACAAAATTTGTCCCAGATCAAAATCCTCTTGAAGGAGTGGGCTAGGAACAAAAAGATTCTGGATGATCAGGAAATCACTTAGATTGAGGCAGATTTGGTAGAGATTCATAATTCTGAAGGAGGGGGCTTTCTCACTCAAAGAGAAAAGGAAAGATTGATTTCCCTTGAATCTAGGAGGAACACGATCCTGAATGAGTGGGAAGAGGTTTTGAGGATAAAAAGTAGATCCTACTGGATGGATTGTGGGGATGAGAACAAAAAAAAAATTCAATATTTTTCAAAAGGAAGAAAAAAACAAAATACGATCCGGGAACTAAGAAATGAAAACAATGACAGGGTCTCCACTTTTGAGGAGATGGCTGAGATCGGTAAAAATATTTTTTTGAAAATATGTTCAAGGCAGATCAACATGATTCAATTGCATAGGTCCTTCAGAACTCACAATACTTCCCTGGAATTATCTCTGAGGAGGACAATTCGGATTTGATGGAGGAAGTGTCAGAAGAGGAACTGAAGGAAACCCCGCATAGTTTTCATAAGGATAAAATCTCAGGTCAGGACGAATGGATCATTGAATTCTTCTCAACCACTTATGATACTATTGGACCTGAATTCCTTTAGCTGGTTGAAGAATCTCAGGTAAATGGCCCTTTACATCATCCACTAAACACAACCTTCTTAGCCCTTATTCCAAAAAAAGATAACTTGGACATCCTGGAATATTTTAAGCCTATATTCCTTTGCAACATCACCTACAAAGTGGTAGCAAAGGTGATTTCTCAAATACTGGAGAAGGTCCTCTCAAATATCATCTCGCCTGAACAATTTGTCTTTCTGGAGAACAAACAAATTGATGAAGCAATCAGAGTAGCCTAAGAGGGTTTGCATAGTATAAAACTCAAGAAGTCTAAAGGGGCAATTCTAAAGATTGACCACTCAAAGGATTTTGACAGGGTAAGTTAGTTATACCTTAGACTACTCCTAACTCATATGGGATTTAATTATCCTTTCATAAAATGGATCTGTGCATGTATCTCCACTGCTTCTTTTATTTTCCTCATCAATGGATCAACTTCCCCTTTTTCCCTCTCTAAAAGGGGCTTAAGACAAGGATGCCCACTCTCTCCTCTCCTTTTCTTATTGGTTGCAAAAGGGCTGAGCATGGATATTTTGGATGCAAAAAAAGAGTCATTTTTGAAGAAATAAAGATAGACACGAACCTTAACATCACACATATTCTATTTGTAGGAGACATTCTCAACTTTTGCAATGGATCAATTAGAGAGGTTGAAAATATCTTAGAAATCATTCTCCTTTTTTTCAAATCCATAGGGATGAAGTTAAATGAGCAGAAATATTTTATTGCTACTTTTAACCAGGAAGATGATATCATTAGTACCTTCCTGGAATTCTTTCCTTTTATTGTTACTCCATTGGATGAATGCCTCAAGCACCTGGGTTTCAGGATAAAGCCAAATTGCTATAAGAAGGAAGACTGGAGTTGATTATTGGAAGAATTGGACCACGGGGTAAATATCTGGTGCAACAGATGGATTTCAAGAGAAGACAACTTAATATTGGTCAAGTCTATCCTCAAATCCATCCCTATCTACTGGATGGATTTAGCTTGGATTCCAAAATTAGTCATGAAAGATATCAAAAAAATTGCTCAAGATTTCTTTGGACAGGGAATAACGATCAAAAAGTTCTTCCTTGGGTAAGCTGGGACTAAATTGCTAGACCTAAATATTTGGGAGGGTGGGAACTCAAAAACTCCACTCTATTCGCAAAATCATTATCTAGAAAAGTAGGTTGGAGGTTTATATCAAAAAACTGCTTATGGATGGAGGTGATTTTTCACAAGTACATAGCTCCGGTTTCGTTGTGTGATTGGATCAGAAAGTCTGCCTTTGTTGCCCTACCATCTGGTTCAATCATTTGGAAGGAAATATGCAATGCTTTTCCTCTTGTCCATAGTGGTCTCTCTTGGAAAATTGGGAATGGGATGCGAGTTCGAACTGGGGCAAACCCCTGGCTAGGAAGCCAACTCAACCATCTTCTTCCCCAACAACTTGTCCAACTTCTCTAGCATAAGGGTTTCTTTCGTTTAAGTAAAATTGTTGGCGCTTCCACAAATTTTTGACATAAGGGGTTGATGGGAAGCAGGGATCTTGAGATATCAAATCATTGGAATTTAGAATGGAACAAGTATATTTTTGCTCTCTGCACTTCCCACATCATACTTACAGATTCATAGGATGAGTTGTTATGGGAACATGGAGCACATGGAAGTTACTTAACATGCATAAATAGTTTATGGTTGAATGCATGTTTATTTAGCCGCACATTCTCTCGAGAGTTGCTTGAGTAAATGTTGTTTACATTTACGGTTTGAGTGAAAGATCAAAGAATAAAAAAATTTCTCACCCAGTAAAAGTTCAAGGTTTTACGATAGAGTGGTCCACACAAGTCTTCCTAAATGTTTCGTTAAATGAATTTATAATTCTGTCAAATTGTTGATTGTGTCAGTTTTTACTTCATATTATTGGTGGATGAAAAAAAATTGTAATTTATTAAGTCTTTTAGACTAAGAAATATCCTTTCTAAATTTCGACTAAAAACAAACTAGTCGAGAAAGTGAGTCGAAGTAAAATTGTCGAGTTAAACCGACAAGTTGTTCAAGCAAAATTTTCGAAGTTGTCGAAGTAAAACCTGTCGGTAAAATCGACAAGTAAGACAAGAGTCGGGTCAAAAATTCTGACCATATTGGAAGGCTTGTCTAGTCATAGTTAAACAAGTTTCACCTGATAAGTAGAAAAATAAAAAGAGGTCGGTGTGAAAATTTTATAACAGAGCGGTAACTCAAGTTTGTTGGCTCGGTTTTTGCTAACTGGTATCAGAGAAAGGTTTAGGAAAGAAATATTTTCTTAAAAGTGAAAAAGTAATTTTATAAGGAAAATAAAAAATAAAAAATGGTTTCCACTTCTAGTTCAGTGAAAACTCCAATTGTTACAGGAAAGAATTATGAATATTCATATCTAACAATGATGGCTTTGTTCATAGGTCAAGACATCTGGAAGATAGTCCAACGTGGTTATACAGAACCAACAAATCAGACATCATATAAAAATCTCACACAAGCTGAGAAAGATGTCTCGAGGGAACAAAGGAACAAAGATGGAAAGTCTTTGTTCTACATACATCAAGCCATGCATGAAAGCATACTCCCAAGAGTAGCAGCAACAATTACCGCTAAGTAGACATGGAACACATTGGAGAATTCCTATCAAGGATTGAACAAGGTGAAGACTTACAAGTTGCATATTCTGAGAAGAAATTTTAAATCTCTATCCATGAAAGATACAGAGTCAGTAGTGATCCAACCTGCAGCCGACAGGTTCACCTCAATAGGTTCTCCTTTGATACGTCTGCCCCAACATGTTCAGCCAATAGGTTCTCCTTCGATAGGTCTGCCTCGACATGTTCATTCAATAGATTCGCCTCAACATGTTCCCCTCGTCATATGACATACCAACATGATTTGCAATAGTTGAAATTATGAACCATTATAACTTCTTGTAACTAAACATAACGGGTAGTTACCCAAGCATCTTAGGATCCTATATAACCATGTACAATAATGTAATATAGCATCTTTCTGATCATCATCTGATTCCTCCATCTTTCATGGAGTAGAAGTAATAAATTGGTTAGAATTCTTGCATATTGTCTGTGTGTATATTTCTTGTTGACCTGGTGTGTTTCCTGCTTTGTTGTTCCTTTTTATATGCTTCCACCATAATAGAACTCGACTCATTCAGTCAAATGTCGTCCCCAGCTTGCACCTCGGCACAACCTGGATCATTGATATCATAGCAAGATCTTGTTCAAAGTCTTAACTTACATAAGCACTTCCATCGAAGTTATTTAACTTATTCATGTTCAAACATGCTCATAAGCCCAGCAACACAAGTAAACACTTCCTTCAACTTCAAAAAAGATGACTGAAGAAGCATACTTGATAGACATGCAACTAACGAGACAGAGAAACTCATAGAAAAAGTACTTCCTTGCCAGCGAACCAAAGTGTTCGCACATTTCAGTGAGATTATCATGAGAGTCACTGCAAAATCAGGGTAATATTCAACGCGATCTCACTCCGATAAAATTAGCCCCTTCAAAGTGAAAATGAATGTGGACATACCGAACCTTGAAGGAAAGATTGACGCAGAATCTGTCGACAATTGGGTACAACAATTGGAATCTTACTATGCGGTAAATCAACATGAAATCAACTCTCCAAAGAGGAAAAGATCACCATTGCATCCTTGAAGATGTCAACCTCCATTCACTACTGGTGGGAGAATATATCGACAAAGATGGGAAAAGAAGAAGACACCATCGACACATGGTTAAAATTTGTCGAATATGTTCGAAAGGAGTTCTATCTGCCCAAGTATCTTAAACAACAGTATAAGAAGTGGCATCAACTAAGGTAGTGGAAAGACCAGTCCATATAGAGTTACACCGACGAGTTCTATTGACTCATGGCTAGACCTAGCATCCAAGAAGAAGAGAAATTGCTTGTCCTGAAGTGCGTCAGCAGTTTATTCCTGTATATTCAACAAGAAATGGAGCTTCTGACTGTTAGTATGCTTGCGGATGCATTTCATTACACCATCAAGCTTAAAGCTGAACAGAAAGGAAAAGTGCATTTCACGAACAAGCTAACAGGTCGAACATCCAACAAGAATTTGCCAGTTGCCTCCGACAGTTCAAGAATATTTCTCAGCAAACTCTACTAAAGCCTAAACATCAAAAGAAGAACTTTCAAAAAGACAAGAAGGATCGCAACAAACAGATGCCTACAGAAAAATGGTGTGATTATCATAGTTCACCATGGTATGATACGTCAGAATGCAAAGCTCAAAATACATTTTTGGAAAAATTGTCGACATCCAACTTGTCTAACAAAACCATGGTAGAATTTGACCCAGATGCATAAACCCTCCTGACTTCGACCTCGACCACTTCGATAGCCTCAACCATCATCGATGAGGAGGAATGAGAGTGCCTATTCCATACATGGATATGGGTTCAAAACAATCCATTACATCTGATTGTGGATAATGGTAGCCAGAAGAACTTTGTTTTTGAAGATCTTGTGAAGAAATTAGGTCTTTTCACCACTCCACATCCCCAGCCTTACAATATCGGTTGGACGAAGGATAGGAAGGAACTAAGAATCACACGACAATGCTGAATTTCCTACTTCATTAAGACTTTTGAAGTACTATGTGATGTGGCACCGCTTTCTGTAGTCGACTCCCTATTCGGTAAACCATACCCATGGGAATGACATGGTACATATCAATCACGACCTCAAAAGGTGATTGTCCAAATCTGAAACCAATGGTATGGCATACTAGAGCGACAACCCACATCAATGGTTGCTATGATATCTGCCAAACAAATGAAGAAGCTTATCAATCATGCTAAAATGTTTGCATTAATCATGATAAAGACTCAACATTCCAGGAAGATACAGAAATGAGTTGAATCTTCGACCAACGCAGCTCCTGACAACAAAAATTGATCAACAAAATTATTGAAGAATACCAAAACATATTTCAAGCACCAAATAAAGTACCTCTGTACTATCAGGTAAAACAATCCATTGAACTTGTTCCTAGTTCTTCATTACCTAACACATATGTTTACAGAAGATCCATTCTCAAAAATGAAGAGACACACAGAAAAATCTAGGATTTGATCGACAAGGGTCATATCTGCCCTAGTCCCTCTCCTTGTGTAATTCCAGTTGTCTTAGTTCCAAAGAAAGATGGGGATTGATGCATGTGCATTGACTATCGAGCTCTCAAAAAAAATTCAGTGAAGAACATATACCCTCTTCCATAGATTGATGAACTCATCGACAATCTAAAAGGTGCTAAGTTATTTATGAAACTTTACCTCAAGTTGAGATACCACCAAATTCCAATCGAGTCTAATGATGTATGGAAAACAGATTTCAAAACCAAGGAAGGATTGTTTGAATGGTTAGTCATGCCTTTCGGCTTAACCAATGCACCTGCATCCTTCATGATATATATGGATGATCTTATATGACCTTTCATCGGTAAATGTGTCATTGTCTATCTCAATGATATCTTGATTTTTAGTCAATCATGGGAAGAACATGTCCACCATCTTCAGCAAGTTTTCGACACTCTCCAGCAACGTCGGCTATATCTGAACATGGACAAATCCTCATTTGTGATGATCAACATCAAATATTTGGGGTATGTAATTGACTCTATAGGAATTCATGTCGACCCAGAAGAAGTACATATGCTCAAAGATTGGCCCATTCCTCAAAACATTCATGAACTAAGAAGTTTTCTTGGTTTGCTAAATTTCTATCGACGATTCATACTTGGCTTCAGTCACATCACATGGCCTTTGAATCAGTTAACGAAAAGAAATGGGAAAATTGTATTCAAATGGACACCGACACAACAAAAAGCTTTTGAACAAATCAAAATCAAGATTTTTACTACACCAGTACTTGTGTTACATGATCTACATCAGCCCTTTGAGATTGAGACAGATGCATCAGACTATGCCCTTGGCGCAATGATCACTCAGACAGGTCACCTAGTTGCGTTTCATTTTGAGACTTTCAGTGACACAGTCAGAAGGTACTCGGCTTATGAAAAAGAACTATACACCATTGTGAAAGCTATCAAGCAATGGAGACACTACATTCTTGGTAGGTAAATGGTCATCCTCACTGACCATAACCCTTTGCATTTCGCTTCGAATGAGTCAAAATTATAGACAACCCGACAACTCAAGTGGATTAATTAGTTGCAACAATTTCAATTGGTAATTAAGTATCGGAAATGAAAATCCAATGCTACAGCCGATTGTCTCGGTAGATCACACATTACTCTACTGTCTACAGTGATGAGTAGGCAGTGTTATGACACCGCTACTTGGCCACAATTGTATTCGATAGACAGTGATTTTTCTACAATCTATTGATAGCTTCAGATCGACAAGTTGTCAACTGTCGACTACTTCCTGAAACCTTGCTATACAAGCTTTGGTAGCTTTGTGTATCGACCAATGAGAATTGATAGAAGCTCATTTAGGATGCGCACTACAACAAGAATGTAGGACATTTTGGAGTCACAAAAGCACTTGTTATCCTCCAAAGGTATTTCTACTAGCCTTCACTTAAATATGACATCAACAAGTACATTCGATCTTGCATGGTTTGTGTCATTGCTAAAACGTTGAATAGATGAAAAGGACTATATACACCCCTTACAGTTCTGAGTCGACCATGGGAATCTATTTATATGGAATACTTGACAGGATATCCTACTTCCAAACATCAACATGGCGTGATACTTGTAGTAGTCGACATATTTTCGAAGATGGCTATACTCATACCATGCAAGAATACTACGACAGCACAAAATACTGCTTAGATATTCTTTGAACATGTGTGGAAACATTATGGCATCTCGATGACCATTATTTTCAACAGCGATGCTAGATTTGTTAGAACCTTTTGGAAAACTCTCTCGAAATAACTCAAAACGAGACTTTCTTTGTAGACAACCTTCCATCCACAGATAGATGGACAAACAAAAGTTGTAAATCACTTAGTCGTACAATTGCTTCACATGTAAAACCACAAGCATCATCCAACATGGGATGACAGCCTTCCATACATACAACACAGCTACAATCGTGCTCAACACGGCTCTACAGGAAAGATTCCATTTGAGATCTATTACGAATTTCAACCCTCAGTGCCTATCAACTTAATTAGTTCCTCAACACAGTCGAACAATGCTGAATTCGAAGGACGAGAAGTGGAGAAAGCATTGAAGTTCATAGATCAAATCTACAACCTCTAGAAGCAAGCAGAGAAAATGTTTCAACGAGTAAATGCAAAATCTAAGGCCTAACACGGCAAGCGTCGTATTCCTCATTCATTCTAAATTGGGGATCAGGTTTGGTTACATCTAAAGCAGGAGCGCTTCACTGGTCCATACGAAAATTTGAAACATCTGTGTTATGGTCCATTCCTGCATGCCTTGTCCTACATCTAGTTTTCAATGTAGATCTACTTCGACTATACCATGCACCACTATTGGAAAAAAAAATCTTACAGACAACAGAACCCGAATACATCCATCCAGATGCTCAAGAACCTCTTCTTTGTGACACCATTGTGGGACGACGCATACGCCTTACAAGGATGAACTCCATTCCCTTGTTTCAAGTGGCTAAAGCTGGACAACTCCCAGTGCAAGGAAAATGGTACTCTTTTAATGAAGTCACCGACAAGTTTCTTAACCTAAACGAATACATAATGGAGACCATTGTTTCTTAAGGAAGGAGGAATGATCCAACCAATAGCTGATGGGTTCTCCTCAATAGGCTCTCCTTCGATAGGCTCGCCTCGACATTTTCAGCCGATAGGTCGACCTCGACATGTTCATTCAACAGGTTCACCTCGACGGGTCCACCTTGATATGTCCACCTCGCCATACAACATATCAACATGCTTTGTAACGATTGAAATTATAAACCATTATAACTTCTTGTAACTAAACGTAATGAGTAGTCACCCAAGCGTCCTATACAACCTCGTACAATAATGTAATATAGCATATTTCTGATCATCATCTGATTCCTCCATATTTCATGGAGCAGAAGTAATAAATTGGTTCGAATTCTTGCATATTGTTTGTGTATATTTCTTGTCAACCTAGTGTGTTTCCTGCTTTGTTGTTCCTTTTTATATGCTTCTGCCATAATAGAACTCGACTCATTCAGTCAATTGTTGTCCCCAGTGTGCACCTAGGCACGACCTAGATCAAGTAGACTCATTCTACACTATATTTGTTGGTTTGATAAATCAACTTAAATCTCATGGAGAAACCATAACATACCAAAGGGTGGTTGAAAAAATTCTCAGAAGTCTTCCCCCAAGATTTGAATCCTTGATTGTGACCTTGGAAGAACACACAGACATGTCATTTTTTACCATTGATTAGTTGCAAGATTCAGTCATCAATAATGAACATAGAATCAACAGAACAAATACATCATTCGAAGGTGCATTCACAACATAGTCATCCATAATCCATGGTAGAGGCAAGGAGAGAAACAACTCTAGAGGAAGAGGAAGAAGTTCTTCCAAAGGAGGACCTGACGGAAGTCCTGCAAATGTCATTGGTAGAGGAGAGAATTAGAATCCAAGTCAGCCAAGTAGTCAAAGGTTTGATAAATAAAAAATTCAATGTCATTATTGTAATAAATTAGGTCATTATGCATATGAATGCAAGAAGAAACAATATGACCAAGGAAGGCAAAGTTTAAATCAGTCGACCAACACCAGCACTCTGACAAGTGCAATGTTAAAGGCATATGCATATCCACTTGAATGCAATGCTAAAGGCATATGCATCTCCACTTGAATGCAATGTTGTCCAAGAAAGTCCACATGACATATGGCACTTAGATTCAGGTTGCATCAATCATATGACTAGTAATTTAAATTTGTTTTCCAGTCTAGACAATTCAGTTCAAACTGATGTTACACTTGGAAATAATGTCCAAGTCATTGTTTTGGGAAAAGGTACTGTTGTTATTCTAACCAAACAGGGGGAGAGTAAGTATATTCATGATGTTTATCATGTTGAAGGTATGAAACATAATTTGTTGAGCATTGGGCAACTGATACAGAAAGGCTACAGAGTATACATAGAAGATGATCACTGTGTGATTAAAGACAAGCGTCTAAGCAACCAATTGATAGCCAAAGTGCCAATGAAAAGCAATCGCTTGTTTCCATTGAGAATAATTCCAGACATGGAAGGAAATACAAATACATGGGTTGCATTCAAGGCATAAAGTAAAGAAGCATTCAAGCATTTGACAAGAAAGAAAATGACAGTACTGATTTTCAGGCTTCGTTTCAGACAGAAGTCCAAGATGAATCCTGGTTGTGGCATTTTAGATTTGGACATGTGAATTTTGGTGGGCTGAAGCTACTTCACACAAAGAATATGGTGAAAGGATTTCCATTGATCGACATACTAGAAATATATTGTTAAGGCTGCATTTTTGGCAAGCAACATAGAGATACTTTTCCAATCGAAAAGTCATATAGAGCACACACACCACTTGAAATTGTGCACTCTGATATTTGTGGTCCAATGCAGACATCATCCATTGGTGGCTGCAATAATTTTCATACTTTTATTTATGACTACTCAACAAAAACATGAGTATATTTTCAAAAACATAAATCTGATGAGTTTAGTTATTTTCAGCAGTTCGAGGCACTCGTGGAGAACTAGAGTGGACACCGCATCAAAATCTTAAGGACCGGCAGAGGCAGTGAATATGTTTCAAATGAATTTATGAATTTTCGCAAGACCCATGGCATACAAAAGCAATTCACTACTTGGTATACACCTTAGTAGAATGATGTTGTCGAAAGAAAGAATAGAACCATTATGGAGATGGCTCGCAGCATGATGGCAACCAAGCATTTGTCCAATGAATTTTGTGTTGAATCAGTCATAACTGATGTATACATTATGAACCGATGTTCGAAAAAAAGTGTGAAGAAAAAAGTTCCTCAAGAAGCATGGAATAGGATGAATCATAGTGTTTCTCATTTAAAAGTTTTTGGTTGTGTTGTATATACTCATGTTCCAGATGAGCTTAGAAAGAAGCTAGACAACAAGGCATAGAAATGTATTTTTGTTGGCTACTCTAAAGACACAAAACATACAAGTTGTATGATCATGTTGCAAGGAAAGTAATTATCAGTCGATATCTTCAATTTGTTGAGAATGAATCATGGGACGGAACTGTCGATAATGTCAAAATTGTGTCGAATGTCGACCATGATGATATGGTGGAGGAAGTGGTTGAAACACCACATGTAAGTCAACCGGTTGCAGCACTGCCTACTTCCATGACACCATGACATGGTTTAGCACAAGGAACATCGACACAAGTTGCAGCTCAAGCTACACTGACAAGTACACCAAGAGGACAATAGACTCCATTAAGTATTTCGTCGAGGTCGACATCGACAGAACCAGTGAAGATAAGAAGTCTGCGTGAAATATATGAAGCTAGTACAATTCATTCTCTCTCTTTGCATTATTTTATCCTATATATGATCCAGTAACATTTCAAGAAGTTTTCGACGAAAAAGTATGGGCACAAGCCATGGATGAAGAAATGGAATGCACTGATAAGAACCAGACATGGGAACTGGTAGATGTACCAAAAGATAAAGATGTAATCAATGTCAAATGGATTTACAAGACCGAGCAAGATGCTGATGGGAATGTGCAAAAGAAAAAAACAAGAATGGTAGAAAGAGGGTTCACACAGCATCCTGACATAGATTTTAATGAAACTTTTGCACCTGTCGCACGCATGGATACAATCAGAACAGTCTTTCCATTGCCGCACAAAACAAATGACCTATTCATCAAATGGATGTTAAGTCAGCATTTTTGAATGGTTATTTAGAAGAGGAAGTATATGTGGAACATCCACAAGGCTATGAATTTCTAGGCCAAGAGAATAAAGGGTACAGGCTGAAAAAGGAACTCTATGGTTTGAAGCAAGCTCCTAGAGATTGGTACAGTTGGATTGATTTCTATCTCACTGAAAATGGATTTCACAGAAGTGAAAGCGAACTGAATTTGTACACCAAAGTTGATGAGAAAGGTAAGATGTTAATTGTTTGACTGTATGTATATGATTCAATATTTACTAGTGAATTTGGCATAGAAGAATTTAAAGCAGTCATGGAAAGTGAGTTTGAAATGAATGATTTGGGGCTTATGAAATTTTTCCTAGGCATTGAAGTCCAACAGTTTGAAAGTGGTATTTTCATATCACATCTAAATATGCAAGTGTAGTTTTAGAAAGATTGAATATGTCTAATTGAAAAACAACCCCGATGCCAGTAATAAGAGGTTTAAAATTGAGCAAGCATGATGATGGGTCAATTGTAGATCCTAGGTTGTTTAAAAGGCTGTTAGGAAACCTTATGTATTTAACAATGAAAAGACCATACATCATGTATGGAGTAAGTATGATCTTAAGATTCATGGAGTCACCAAATGACTCTCATTGGAAAGCAGATAAAAGAATTCTGAGGTATGCAAGTGGCAAAAAAGACCTTGGAATTATGTATTCAACCTCAAAAAAATTTAAACTCATTGGTTACACTAACAGTGACAATGGAGGCAGCATAGATGACAGGAAGAGCACATCTGGGTACTCATTTCATTTTGGTATTGTTGTTGTTTCATGGGATTCAAATAAATAGCCCATAGTAACTCTATATTCAATAGAATCAGAGTATGTTACAGATACAAGCGTTGCATGTCAAGTTGTATAGATGCAAAGAGTTTTAAAAGACTTGTCACAAAACCAGTAAGAACCAACAACAATTTTCTATGACAATAATTTAGCCATTGCATTATCCAAGAATCATGTGTTCCACAAGAGTGTTAGCTAAAATATCCTTCCTTCTCCTAATAGTGTCACTTTTGTAAACCCTTCAATCCTATCCCAAGTTGTTCTTAAGGGGGGGTGTTAGGATATTTAGACACTTATGAGTTAGTTAAGATCAACTTGTGTAATATATTCGTTAGGTAAAGTGTGTTTTTTTAGTATGCATTTGTAAATATTCCAATCTGATGGTCATGATATGTTCTAGACATAAAGTGATCCGATGGTTCAACTTCTCTTAGATCATACCTACCATTGATCCGTGGCTTAACACCCGATTGGTCCATGATCTCTATTTAAAGAGCATGGAGGGTCCTTGGCTAGTTGATCAATTATGAGAAGCTCATTTGTAACTTTATTTCTTTTGCATAATAAATTGCTCCAAGTAGGTATTTGGCTGGGGTCGTGGACTGTTTCCCTCTCAAGGATTTTAACCATGTGACAAAAATCGGTGTATTGATCTATGATCTGTTTGTGTGAAGTGGTTGCTCTAGGTGTTCAGTATTTTGGGAGTACCCTGTGTACCCAAACATGGTATCAGAGCATAGGTCTCAGGTTCAATTCCCCCGAGCTACACCGGAGGCGGGGTGTTGGAGTATCGGTACAACCTCCACATGGTATAACCGTCGCACCTCTGGGAATATAAAACAAGTGGACTAACCGCCACTCCTAGTAATAGGGCCTTGTGTTGGGTTTCAAATGTTCACCACAATCTGCAGGTTTTGGTGTAATGGAAAACCTTACATGGTATTAGAGCGTTTATGAAGAGCTGCTTCCGGTTTTGATAAAGATCTGGAACCGGTGTTGCTGAAACTTTGAAAGGGTTTCTGGTTCTGGAGTTTTTATGCATTTGTGTCCTATGGAATCTATTTCATTGCATCCAGAGCACTGTTTCTATTGGGAAATATTTTTCATTTCATCGAAAACTGTTTCCATTTGATCCAGAAACACTCATTTCAGCAAATCTGAAGGTATAATGTTACAATGACGAATTTGTTTTATGTTTTAAAAAAATATCTCATATTTTATCAATTTTATTATTAAATATTTATTGTTTTAGTATCATACTGTTGTCTTTCCTGGCTGCATATGCTCTTTTCCATGCACCTTGCGCGATCACAGCAAATCAGAAACAGAAAGGGAAAGTTTTTTTTTGTCTTCTCGGCTACGTACGCTCTTTGTCGTTCACCTTGTGCGATCAGGGCGAATCAGAAATAATAAGAAAACCTAAAAACATAGACTTTATGGGAAATCTAACCAAGATCTAACCCCATTGTGTGGAAAAGTTTTTTTTTGTTTTTGTTTTTCCTTTTTTTGTGATTTGTAGGAAAAAAAAACCCTTCCTCTTTCCATTCTTTTATGTACTTTTTAAACTTAGCTCACTTGGTTCAAGTTGCTTTATTCCTTAATAAGTCTTGAGTTCAAGTCTTATTAAGTTACTTTTTAGTGCATGCAATTTCTATTTTCAAGACACTTTATTGTAAAAAGTGCATCTCACTTAAATAAAATAAAAAAAAAAGTGAGTCACTTAAGTCTTTTAATTTATTGTCGCACTATTTAAAGTAACATTATTGTAAAAGTGAACATCACTTATTTTACAAAATTGATTCACTTAAAAGAAACTTTCTTATAAGTGATTGTCAAAGGTTCATCTTGCGAACAAGAGGGTTCTTTTTTTTATTTGGTTAAGTTAATATCTGTCACATCACTATTGGGGACATCTTCAACATTTTCTTTGATCAAGCATAACTTCATCATCCAGAATCAGTTTTCAGTGCCGTTTTTTTTAAACAGCCTAATTTTTCAAGCTCTTTGCATCCAAATAGTTAGTTTTTGTTCTTTCAGCCATTATTTTATAGTATGGCCTCCCCTTTTGGTATTCTACTTACTAGTTCTAACTATTTCTCATGGAAATCTCGTATGGAAGATGTTTTACGAAGTATGACACTTTTTAGAATTACCTCAGGGAAAAAAACAGAATCTACTGATGATGATAAGAAAATAAAATGAGAAAATAAATGTGATGAAGCTCATGGATTGATTGGGATGTCAATCTCTACTGATTTGTGATTCCACATATCTGGAATTGATAAACCTGATAAATCTTGGAAAAGTTGAAATCTGTGCTTGGTAAACACAATGAAATTTGAGGTCATCAACTTAAGAATGAGTTGATTTCTTTGAATCCAAGTGATTTTTCATGTATTCAGGATTATTTATCTAAGTATAAAACCTTTAGAATCCTATGTGAAGAATGCAAGATTAAGAAATAAGACAAACAATGTATTTATCATATTCTTTCCAAACTTGGACCTACATATTCTGTTTTTGTATCTATATTTTACTCCATCAAAGAATCCTTGAATGCAGCTAGCTATCAAGAGCCTACTCTTGAATCCTTTTGTGATTCCTTAATTAGAGAGCAAGATAAGCTCATTCATCTTGGAATAATTAACAATGCAGACACATCTGGGAAATCCTTATTGTCCCAACAAAAAGAAAATTCCAAGCCTCCCAAGAAACAAAATTTTTGCAATAATAAGCCAAAAAAGGGTCCTAAACCCTCTCAGTCTGCTCCTTCTTTACAAAATGACAAAGGATCCAAGCCAAAAGGTAAGAAGATTGAGCGTCATTGAAATTTTTGTGGGAAAGATAATCATGATGAATCTAAGTGTTTCAACAAGATGGTAGCCTTGAAATAAGCAATGAAAAAGCACCACATCAACCTAGATTCGTCTTCATAATATACCTCTCATAGACATGCACTTTGTGCTTCTAGTTACTCTTATACTACCTCTTCATCTTATACTAAAAATGAATAGCTCATTGATTCTGGAGTATCTTATCATATGGCTAAGGATCGAGCCATATTTTATACTATGCATGAATGTAACACCAAACAAATATTTGTTGGCGATGATAGTTCTCTAAGTGTTGTAGGATTTGGAACAGTTCCAGTAGAAAATGGTCATTTTAGTGATGTACTATGTGTTCCACGAATTTCCAGCAATTTATTTTCAGTCTATCAAATCACTTATTCTGGTGAAGGTAAAACTGTAACGTTTACACCTCACCAAGTTGTAATTAAGGATTTTAAATATCCTTAACATATCCTAGCTACCGTAATTGTTGATGATATTACCAGGTTGTACAAATTTAACAAATTTGGGTCATCACCTTTTCCTTCATTTTTTGTTGCTCATAGTGATAACTTGAGCAAACTTTGGCATGAGCGATTTTGTCACTTAAATTATTGCTCATTGCAACTACTATGTAAAGACAATATGGTGACTAGTCTTCCAATGGTATCTTGTAAGGATGATGTTTGTTTCAGTTGTGTACTCGGAAAACATCATTGGGACAGTTTTGACAAGCGTGCCTCTTGGCATGCCTCAGTTCCCTTGGAGCTTATGTATAGTGACTTGTGTGGTCCTCTTCCATCTGCTTCCTTTTCTGGTATCAAATATTTCTTAACTTTCATTAATGACTACTCCATACGCACTTGGTCTTACTTCCTAAAACTTAAGAGCGAAGTATTTAACATTTTCTTGGCCTACAAGGCCCTTGTTGAAAACCAATCTGGTCATCAAATTATTAAGTTAAGATCTAACAATGGAGGAGAATATGTTAACAAAAAGTTCACTACTTTCTGCACTGAACAAGGAATCCAACAACAACACACTGTTCCAAATACACCACAACAAAATGGTGTAGCTGAATGGAAGAACCGCACTTTAAAAGAAATGGCAAATTGTATGTTCCAATCTATGGGACTAAGTCTTCAATATTGGGCTGAGGCCATAAATTGTGAAAATTACATAGTTAATCGCACACCCACTAAAGTTTTATAAGGTATAACACCAGAAGAAGCATGGAGTAAAATTAAACCAGATGTAGGTCACTTCTGTGTGTTTGGTTGTGAAGCATGGGCTCACATTACGGATGAAAAATGGAAAGCATTGCAGCCTAAAAGTGAAAAGTGCATATTTGTTGGATATTCAGAAGATGTAAAAGGTTATATACTTCTTCAGCCACATTCTCATGATATAATCAATAGAACAGATGTTAAATTTTATGAAAATCTCTTAGCCTACGAGCCTAACTTGGTGGGTGTGCCATCTTTGGCCTACAAGCCTTATTCGGCGATTGTGCCTTCTTCGTCTTCCAACTTCCTTGACAGGTTTCCAACTCTAGTTTATGATGATGAGAGTAAGGATGAAAATCCACCTCCGCCTGCTCACATTCCTCCAGTTACACAACACCAATGCTTCCTCGATGGGTCCGGTCAACATGTGAAGCAGCTGGTGATCTTATCGGTGATCCTAGAGATCAACGTCGAACACGTTCTCAGTTTCAGTGAGCATCTTCTCTTTTGGCTCAAGTTTCTGAGAATCATGATCCAGAAACGTTTGCACAAGCTTCAAGAAATCCATATTGGGATGAAGCTATGAATGAAGAATATTGTTCCTTAATGGCAAACGATACTTGGGATCTTGTTCCTCTTCCAAAAGGCAGAAAGATTTTCAGATGTAAAAGGGTCTACAGAACTAAGTATGCATCAGATGGAAGTGTTGAAAGAATTAAGGCAAGTTTAGTTTCCAAAGTTTTTTCTCAAGTTGAAGGGATTGACTACAATGAAACCTTTGCTCCTATCGCCAAAATGAACTCCATTCGCATTGTTCTTTCCCTTGCAGCCTTACATAACTGGGAAGTCCATCAAATGGATGTCAAGTCTGCCTTTTTACATGGTGATTTACAGGAGGAATTTTACATGGAACAACCTCCTGGATATATTCAGGATAACTGTAGCCTTGTCTGTCTCCTTAAGAAATCATTATATGGCCTTAAGCAAGCTCCTAGAGCTTGGTATGCTAAAATGGATAGCTTTCTCCTTGACACTGGTTTTTTTAGATGCCATCTTGACCCCAATGTCTATACCAAGAAAGTAGGAAACCATATCATCATACTTGTTCTTTATGTTGATGATCTTATCATTACTGGTAGTGACCCTAAGATTTTAACCCATGTGAAATCAAGTCTTAAGAAAAATTTTGAAATGTTAGACTGAGGACATTTGCTTTATTTTATTGGTCTCCAAGTCTTGCAAACTAAAGAAGGAATCTTTCTTTCCTATTCTAAGTATGCTTGTGACCTTCTTCGTCGCTTTCACATGGAAAATTGTAAAACAGACCCTTCTCCCTTCCAGTATGGAGTCAAACTTCCTGCCACTGGTACTTCCCCTGAAGTAGATGCCAACTTGTATCGTCAGCTTGTTGGTAGTCTCTTATACTTGACTCATTCCCATCCTGACCTTTCCTTTGTTGTTGGTCGTGTTTCCCGTTATATGCAAACACCTCATGAAAGTCACTAGAAAGCAGCAAAAAGAATACTTCGATATATTCGAGATACAATTTAGTTTGGGATTCATTACAGTACAAGGGGGACACCTTTGTTGGTTGGTTTCACTGATTCAGATTTGACCAGTGATCCTAATGATCGAAAGTCTACTGCAGGTTATGTTTTCAGTCTATGATCTGGACCTATCACTTGGGCTTGTAAGAAATAACAAGCTCTTTCTCTTTCTTCAGCAGAAGCAGAATATCGAGCCATGGTTAATGCCAGTCAAGAAGCTTTATGGCTTCAACAGATCCTTTCAGAGTTTGGATTCGAGTAGCAGCATCCTACTCCACTTTGGTGTGACAATCAAAGTGCCATCAAGCTTGCCAAAGATCCAGTTCTACATAAATGCAGCAAACACATTGAGCTACACATGCACTTCATCAGAAATATTGTTCATGATCGTGTTCTTAAAATGCTCTATTGTCCTACAGATGATCAAGTTGCGGACATCTTCACCAAGTCTCTTACAGAAGCAAAGTTTTCTAAACTTCGATCTATGTTAGGAGTTCGGGAATGTGTCATTAAGGGGGGATAGGCTCTAATGCCTCCTTCCTTCTCCTAATAGTGTCGCTTGTGTAAATCCTTCAATCCTATCCCAAGTTGTTCTTAAGGGGGGATGTTAGGATATTTAGACACTTAGGAGTTAGTTAAGATCAACTTGTGTAATATATCCATTAGGTAAAGTGTGTTTCTTTAGGATGCATTTGTAAATATTCCAATCCGACGGTCATGATATGTTCTAGACATAAAGTAATCCGAGGGTTCAACTTCTCTTAGATCATACCTACCATTGATCCATGGCTTAGCAACCGATTGGTCCATGATCTCTATTTAAAGAGCATGGAGGGCCCTTGGCTATTTGATCGATTATGAGAAGCTCATTTGTAACTTTTTTTCTTTTAAATAATAAATGTCTCCAAGTAACTATTTGGCTAGGGCCATGGACTATTTCCCTCTCGAGGGTTTAACCACGTGACAAACATCGGTGTGTTGATCTGTGATCTGTTTGTGTGAAGCGGTTGCTCTAGGTGTTCTGTCTTTTGGGAGTACCCTGTGTACCCGAACAAAGAGAACAAAGCACATTGCACAAGGTTTCATTTCATAAGAGAGTTGGTGAACAACAAATAAATTTGTTTAGAATTTTGCAGGTTTGAAGATCAACGTGTAGACATATTTACAAAACCATTGTCAACGGATACATTTCAGTATCTACGTAGTTATCTTGGAATGACAAGTTCTTCACAGTGAACCCTTTCATGCACAGAGAATGTTTAAGCTTTGAAACATTTTGTAAATTTTTGTTTTAAAGAAAATCTCCATCTGCTCATAATTAAGGGCGAGTGTTAAAAACATTAATTACTCGTAGATCTGTATCATATCTCAGTCTACTCTGCCAGATTCTATATCAGTTCTGTCTCTGTCAAACAATATGACAAGAGTGAAGAGTCCACGATTCGGCAATGTAAAACAGTCGAATTAAATTTCTGAAACTAAGTTGTTAGGTAGATAGTTATTATAGTCTTTATTGGTAAGTCAATAGATTGACGGAGAAGTAATTTCAGTTTGCCTATAAATAGAAGAAGAAGATTGTAAATTAAGTTAGACACAAAGACACAGTAGAGATAATTCTAAGAGAACTCTGAGCAGAGAGTGAAGAGGATTGTGTCGAAGCTCAATATTTTTTGTGTTTAAATATGTCGAGAGACGAAGCTCTGTAAAAGGTTAAACATATATGTAAATTTCAAGTTTGCATTTAGGACAATATAGTTCTTTGTTATGTCCTGACAAGTTATATATATTAAATAGTTTATGGTTGAATGTATGTTTATTTAGCCACACATTCTCTCAAGAGTTAATTGAGTCAATGTTGTTTACATTTATGATTTGAGTGAAAGATCAAAGAATCCATAAATTTCTCACTCAATAAAAGTTCCAGGTTTTACGGTAGATTGTTCGACACAGTTCTTCCTAAATGTTTGGTTATATGATTTTATAATTCTATCAAATTGTTGATTGCGTCGTTTTTTACTTCATATTACTAGTGGGTGAAAAAAAAATGTAATTTCTTAAGTCTTTTATACTAAGAAATATCGTTTGTAATTTTCGACTAAAAACAAACCAGTCGAATAAGTGAGTTGAAGAAAAACTGTCGACTTAAACCGACAAGTTGTCAAAGTAAACTTGTTGAAGTTGTGAAACCGACAAATTATCAAAGTAAATCCTGTCAGTAAAAATGACAAGTAAGACCTTGTCGAGGTAAAAGAGTCGAGTCAAAAAGTCTGACCATAGTGGAAGACTTCTCTAGTCGGAGTTAGACAAGTTTCACCTGACAAGTAGAAATAGAAAAAGAGGTTGGTGTGAAAATTGTATAACTGAATGGTAACTCAAGTTTGTCGGCTCGATTTTTGCTAACCATGTCCCTCGTGAACTAAAAGTTGTAGCAACTTAACAAAGTGGATGTGAAAGAAGATGGTGATTATGGAACAAAATTGCTATTCCCTCTCAGGGTCTCTACTGAAATAAAGACAACTTTCTGCACACTTTCTCCTTAGAACCATGCTGCGGGTCAATCGGTTTTCCAAGGCAACTGAAGGAAGGATCTCTGCTGAAATAAAGAGATAATATATAGCTTTCCACACATGTATTTCTCTTTAAAAATGTGCAGCTAGTCTCGGAATGGGTCACCCAAGAAGACTAAAGGCAGATCACTTGTCCACTCAACAGATTTTATTTTCATGTTAGACTAGAGATCGAAACCAATAAACCACAAATGAACACAAAAAAAACCATATCCATAACCATGAACAAACAATTGAAAGCACTCATTTAATGATTTATACCTGGAAAACAAATTAGTAACACAATTCTAGTGATATTTTGTCGCACTACAGGTCTTGGAATAGCTCATGCAACTGGATTGAAGCTCATACAATCATACTAAAGCTCCAATCAAACAAGTTTTATATTAAATGCACTTACATCAACTCATGTTAGAGTCAATCCCTTCACCATGTCAAGCATAAATTACAGAAACACATGGTTGAAAGAAGTTTGTATAATATTTTGTAAGTTATATCTATACTTGATGGCATTATCCATGGGTCTCACAATAATACATGTAGTGCACCACGTGTTGGGACTAAGAAGCGGATGAAATGTATGTTTAATACGTTTAACACTTGTAGATCGTTGCTGGCGAAGTCGATAACCGTTCCATGACGTCAAAATACACGGATCTGAATGGCTTAACCATCATCGCATGACTATATAGCCTAGTGGGATACTGCTAATAATTCATTAAAAGATACTTTAAACAACTCATTAAATAATTCATTACCATAAAATAAAATGTGACGATGATTGAAACCATCTCAACAGTAAAGTTGTCAAACAATCATGAATCTTGTTAATCAGCTTCTTTAACTCCAACTCCAAAATATGAGTACAATTGTCAAGCAATCATGAATACTTCAACTCCAACTCCAAAATATGATATATATACGCTATCGATGACATTGCAAATCATATATCATTTATTAATATTATATTTTAAAAATTCAAAAATATATATCACACTTTTAAAATAATCAACATTGCAACAAGGAATAAAGACCAACATCGCTACTCCATCCTCTTGATTTTCCTGAAAAGAGACATGCAGAAACACTCCTTTGGAAAACCCACACCTCTATAATGCGAGAAGCGTATCCCCTAAACTCGTCATGTGTAACATTGTTAAATAACAATATGTTCCTAAAAATTTCACTTTTAGCAATCTCTGCTATCTGTCTCTCTACCAGATTATAGCTTGTGTCTGGATACCAGTTACATGCTATGCTATGTGTTTTTGTTGGGTATTTATTACTTACATGTTATACCATACATTTTCGTTGCTTTTGTTGTTGTTTATACAGCTAATATTATGTCAGGAGTCTATGGCACATGGAAATTTTTGCATACCACAGTACATAATTTTGTATGCCACTTTTTTGTGGGGGTGTAAAATATTTTGTACGGTTATATCCTGGTATGTTAGGTAACAACTCTGCACATTAAAAGTTTAAATGGTCATACGCTATTGGAATGGTCATAAATAGTTTGGGAAAATATTATAGTTCATTGTATTCAAATTTAATTACAAAAGTCAAAAAATTAATTCAAGGAAAGGAAGAACAAATGGAAGTAGGCTAATCTTGCAAAAAAAAAGTTAAATTTAGCTAAAATTTCAAGGGTATCGTGTATTCCATAGTTTTTCTTTCAAGGGTTTGCTCTAGATGTCAGCAAAATCAATCAATTGATCAAAGTTATATACAGACTCTAGAGTTATACATAGATCACCAAATCCTAATAGGAGAAGGAAGGAGGCATTAGAGCTTATGCACCCTTAAGGACACATTCCTGAACTCTTAACATAGATGAAAGTTTGGAAAACTTCGCTTCTGTAAGAGACTTGGTGAAGATGTCTACAACTTGATCATCTGTAGGGCGGTAGAGCATTTCAAGAACATGATCATGAACAAGATTTCTAATGAAGTGCATGTGTAGCTCAATGTGTTTGCTGCGTTGATGTAGAACTAGATCTTTGGAAAGCTTGATGGAACTTTGATTGTCGCACCAAAGTGGAGTAGGCTACTGCTGCTCGAATCTAAACTCTGAAAGGACGTGTCGAAGCCATAAAGCTTCTTGACTGACATTAACTGCGGCTTGATATTCTGCTTCTGCTGAAGAAAGAGCAAGAGCTTGTTGTTTCTTACAATCCCAAGTGATAGGTCCAGATCCCAGACTGAAAATATAACCTGCAGTAGACTTTCGATCATCAGGATCGTCAGCCCAATCTGAATCAGTGAAACCAAACAACAAAGGTTCCCCCCCTGTACTATAATTAATCCCAAACTGAATTGTACCTCGAATATATCAAATTATTCTTTTTGCTGCTTTCTAGTGACTTGCATGAGGAGTTTTCATATAACGGGCAACACGACCAACAGCAAAGGAAAGGTCAGGACTGGAATTTGTCAAGTATAAAAGACTACCAACAAGCTGACGAAACAAGGTGGCATCTACTTTAGGGGAAGTACAAGTGGCAAAAAGTTTGACTCTAGACTGGAAGGGACTGAGGGGTTGGTTTACAATCTTCCATGTGCAAGCGACAAAGAAGGTCACAAGCATACTTAGACTGGGAAAGAAAGATTCCTTCTTTGGTTTGCAATACTTGGAGACCAAGAAAATAATGCAAATGTCCTAAGTCTGAAATTTCAAAATTTTTCTTAAGACTAGATTTCACATGGGTTATAAGTTTAGGGTCACTACCAGTAAGGATAAGATCATAAACATAAAGAACAAGTATGATGAGATGGTTTCCTACTTTCTTGGTATAGACATTGGGGTCAGAATGGCATCTAGAAAAACCAGTGTCAAGGAGAAAGCTATCCATTTTGGCATACTAAGCTCTAGGAGCTTGCTTAAGGCCATATAAGGATTTCTTAAGGGGACAGACAACGCTAGAGTTATCCTGAACATATCCAGGAGGTTGTTCCATGTAAATTTCCTCCTATAAATAACCATGTAAAAAGGCAGACTTGACATCCATTTGATGGACTTCCTAGTTATGTAAGGCTGCAAGGGAAAGAACAAGGTGGATGGAATTCATTTTTGCGACAGGAGCAAAGGTTTCATTGTAGTCAATCCCTTCAAATTGGAAAAAAACTTTGGAAACTAACCTTGACTTAAGTCTTTCAACACTTTCATCTGACGCATACTTAGTTATGTGGACCCATTTACATCTGATAAGTTTTCTTTCGTTTGGAAGAGGAACAAGATCTCAAGTATCGTTCGCCATTAAGGAATGATATTCTTCATCCATAGCTGCATTCCAATCTGGATTTCCTGAAGCTTCTGCAAAAGTTTATGGATCATGATTCTCGAAAACTTTAGCCAAAAGAGAAGAGGCTCGCTGAAACTGAGAACGTGTTCGACGTTGATCTCTAGGATCACCGGCAAGATCACTAGCTGCTTCACATGTTGAACGAACCCATCGAGGAAGTATTGGTGTTGGTGCGATTTGAGGAACAGGATAAAGTGGAGGTGGATTTTCATCCTCACTGTCATCATCATAAACTGGAGTTGGAAACCTGTCAAGGAAGTTGAAAGAGGAAGAAAATGGCATAATGGTCGAATCAGGCTCGTAGGACAATTATGGCACGCCCACCAAGTTAGGCTCGCAGGCCAAGAGATTTTCATCAAATTTAACATCTCTTCTAATGATTATATCATGAGAATGTGGTTGAAGAAATCTATAACCTTTTACATCTTCTAAATATCCAACAAATATTCACTTTTCACTTTTAGGCTGCAATGCTTTCCGTTTTCCATCCGGAATGTGAGCCCATGCTTCACAACCAAACACACGAAAGTTACTTACATCTGGTTTAATTTTACTCCATGCTTCTTCCAGTGTTATACCATGTAAAACTTTAGTGGGTGTGTGATTAACTATGTAATTTGCACAATTTATGGCCTCGGCCCAATATTGAAGACTTAGTCCCTTAGATTGGATCATACAATTAGCCATTTCTTTTAAAGTGTGGTTCTTCTGTTCAGCTACACCATTTTGTTGTGGTGTATATGGAAGAGTGTGATATTGTTGGATTCCTTGTTCAATGCAGAAAGTAGTGAACTTGTTGTTAACATATTCTCCTCCATTGTCAAATCTTAACTTAATAATTTGATGACCAGATTGTTTTTCAACAAGGGCCTTGTAGGCCAAGAACATGTTAAATACTTCGCTCTTAAGTTTTAGGAAGTAAACCCAAGTGCATCTGGGGTAGTCATCAATGAAATTTAAGAAATATTTGAAACCAGAAAAGGAAGCAGATGGAAGAGGACCACACAAGTCACTATGCATAAGCTCCAAGGGAACCGAGGCATGCCAAGAGGCACCTTTGTCAAAACTGTCCCGATGATGTTTTTCAAGTACACAACTGAAACAAATACCATCCTTGCAAGATATCATTGGAAGACCATTCACCATATTGTCTTTACATAGTTGTTGTAGTGAGAAATAATTTAAGTGACCAAATCGCTCATGCCAAAGTTTGTTCAAGTTATCACTATGAGCAACAAAAACTGAAGGAAAAGGTGATGACCCAAATTTGTTAAATTTGTACAACCTAGTAATATCATCAACAGTTCCAGTAGCAAGAATATTTTGAGGATTTTTAAAATCCTTGATTACAACTTGGTGAGGTGTAAACGTCATAGTTTTACCTTCACTCGAATGAGTAGTTTGATAGACTGATAACAGATTGCAGGAAATTTTTGAAACACATAGTACATCACTGAAATTACCATTTTCTGCTGTAACTGTTCCAGATCCTACAACAGTTAGAGATCTATCATCACCAACAAATATTTGTTTGGTGTTACATTCATGCATAGTAGAAAATATGGCTTGATCCTTAGCCATATGATAATATGCTCCAGAATCAATGAGCCATTCATTTGAAGTAGAAGAAGAAGATGTAGTATAAGAGTAACCAGAAGCACAACGTGCATGTACATGACAGTTAGATTCTAAAGATGAATCTAGGCTGATGTGGTGCTTCTTCATTGTTGCTTCCAAGGATGCCATCTTCTTGAAACACTTAGATTCATCATGATTATCTTTCCCACAAAAATTGCAATGAGGCTTAGTCTTCTTTTCTTTTGGCTTGGATCCTTTGTCATTTTTTAAAGAAGGAGATGACTGAGAGGGTTTGGGACCTTTGTTGTTTGGCTTATTATTGCGAAAATTTTGTTTCTTCGGAGGCTTGGGCTTTTCTTTCTGTTGGGACAATAAGGTTTTCCCAGATGTATATGCATTGTTAATTATTCCAAGATGAATGATCTTATCTTGCTCTTTAATTAAGGAATCACAAAAGGATTCAAGACTAGGCTCTTGATAGCTAGCTGCAGTCAAGAATTCTTTCATGGAGTAGAATGTAGATACAAAAACAGAATATGCAGGTCCAAGTTTGGAAAGAATATGGTAAATACATTGTTTGTCTTCTTTCTTAATCTTGCATTTTGCACATAATATTATAAGAGTTTTATACTCATATAAATAGTCTTGAATGCATGAAAAATCATTTTGATCCAAGGAAATCAACTCATTCTCAAGTTGATGACCTCAAATTTCATTGTGTTTACCAAACACAGATTCCAACTTTTCCACAGCTATATCAAGTTCAACAATTCCAGATATGTGGAATCGCAAATCAGTAGAGATTGACATCCTAATCAATCCACGAGCTTCATCACATCTATTTTCCCATTTAATTTTCTTATCATCATCAGTGGGTTTTGTTTCTTTTCCCGATTTTATCCTGAAAAGTCCCCTACTTTGCAGAACATCCTCCATACGATATTTCCATGAGAAATAGTTAGAACTTGTAAGTATAATATCAAAAGGGGTGGCCATACTATAAAATAATGGCTGAAATAATAGAAACTAACTCTTTGGATGCAAAGAGCTCAAAAAAATATGCGATTTTAAAAAACACGGCACTGAAAACTGATTCTGGATGATGAAGTTATGCTTAATCAAAGAAAATGTTGAAGATGTCCCCAATAGTGACGTGGCAGATATTAACTTGACCCACTACAAAAAAAGAACCCCCCTCTTCCCAAGATCAATCTTTGACAATAACTTTACAATAAAGTTGTTTTTAAATGAATCACTTTTGTAGAATAAGTGATCTTCACTTTTACAATAATGTCACTTTTAAATAGTGCAGTGATAAATTAAAAGACTTAAGTGACTCACTTTTTATTTTAATTTATTTATGTGAGATGCACTTTTATAATAAAGTAACTTGAAAATTCAAATTGCATGCACCAAAAAGTAGCTTAATAAAACTTGAACTCAAGACCTATTAAGGAATAAAGCAACTTTGGAAAGAGAAAGGGTTTTTTTTGTTTAAACTCTTCTCTCTCGTTCTCCGTGCTTGCCTTTTTTCTACAAATCACTAAAAAAACAAAAGACAAAAACAAAAAAACTTTTTCCACATAATGGAGTTAGATCTTGGTTAGCTTACCCGGAAAGTCTACGTTTTCAAGTTTTTTCATTGTTTTTTATTTGCCGTGATCGCACAAGGTGCACGACAAAGAGCATACATAGCTGAGAAGATAAGAAAAAAGAAACTTTCCCTTACTGTTTCTGATTCGTCGTGATCGCACAAGGTGCACGACAAAGAGCATATGTAGCCAGGGAAGGAAACAGCCCGAGACTACAACAGTAAAGATCTAATAATAAAAGTAATAAAATATGAGAGATTTAAAAATAAATAAAACAAATCCGTCACTGTAACATTATACCTTCATATTTGCCAAAATGGGTGTTTCTAGAACAAATGAAAAATAGTTTTCGATGAAATGAAAACTTTTTCTCAATGGAAACAGCACTCTGGACACAATGGAATAGCTTCTATAGGCCACAAATACACAGATAATCCAGAACCAGAAACCCTTTCAAAGTTTCGGCAACACTGGTTCCAGATCTTGATCAAAATTGAAAGCGGCTCTTCATAAACGCTCTGATACCATGTTCAGGTACAAAAGGTACTCCCAACAGACCAAACACCTTAAGCAACCACTTCACACAAATAGATCATAGATCAACACACTGATGTTTGTCACGTGGTTAAAACCCTCGAGAGGGAAACAGTCCATGGCCCCAACCAAATAGCTACTTGGAGCAATTTATAATGCAAAAGAAAGAAAGTTACATATGAGCTTCTCATAATCGATCAACTAGACAAGGACCCTCTATGCTCTTTAAATAGAGATCATCGACCAATTAGGTGTTAAGCCACGGATCAATGGTAGGTATGATCTAAGAGAAGTTGAACCATCGGATCACTCTATGTATAGAACATATCGTGACCATCAGATTAGAATATTTACAAATGCATAGTAATGCATACTAAAGAAACACACTTTTACCTAACGGATATATTACGCAAGTTGATCTTATCTAACTCCTAAGTGTCTAAATATCCTAACAATTTATAGGGTGATCTAAGTGTCATAAATGCACCTAATTGCTAACCAATTGTTACAATAAGTTAATTTGAGTTGTGAAGGAACCTCCATTCATTAATTGATTATTTTTTGTCATTATTTATGAATTGGAGCCAACAATGGCGCCTACAACCACTTCTGATGACATTTGTCACTTCAATTAACTCCATCGAATCTACTTGGAGTTATGGATGCGCTACCTCCTTCAGTTGGACATGCACTTACATGTGATGAGTCACTTTTAGTTAGACTCGTTCATCTATTGCGCTCCTATTCAGTTAGGAATTAGTGTGAGAGTCAGTTATTGATTAGCTCAGTTGTTAACTATGTGTGCCGATTGTGGCTGACATTCAGGTAAGCTACACACATCCATGCAATTCGAATGACCTCCTTGAGTATTCGAATTGTCTTGAAATTCATGCACCTTGCATGACCATTGTATTGTACTATGATTATTTTATTGATCATACAGAGTTGCAACATTCTATTGTAGCACCATTATGCTGTTTTCATGCCTAATTGTCTGAAATCTCTTATGAGACTGTGTTTTAGTCCCCAGATTATTGTGACAAATTAATATGGTATCATAGCTTATGGCGGGATGAAGCTCATTCTCTTCAAAAACATGGTTTTTTATGGATCTTGCATGAAAATTTGAGCAAAAGCTCAAATTCTAGCACTGCACCAGAAGCAGAAGGTTTACCACTTAATACCCCAAGTTAAGGAATTGTTGATCAAGCTTGCTTAATCAATTATGTTGGGTGTGATGAAAACATGAAATATGCAGGCTGTTCGACCTTACGGTGACTTTATTGTTTTGATTTGCAGGTTTTACAGGCTCACTGCATTCGCTACGACACTTTGATATGGCTTCTTTTGTAGATATTTTGACTCTGTTCAATTTCCATCTATGGAAAGGAGACATGGAGATCCAGCTACATTCCAGAGGACTCTACCGGGTCACTATGGACACAGAAGAAGAGCCTACTCATGTTATAGACAAGGCTAGATTTTTGAATAAGACAGATGAAGCATTTGGTTTCTTCTGTCTCTCTATCTCCAAGGATCTTCTATTCCACCTCTTGGGATTGAAGACTCCGAAAGATATTTGGGACCAACTTGCCTCCCTGTATGGAAAACAGGATGACTTGAGGCTTTATCAGCTTGAAAATGAGTTGATGTCTCTTCAACCTGGCAATTTTGAGACCCTTAATGATTTTTTCATAAAATTCAAGCATATATTCCTTCTGTTTAAGAAATGTGAGGTGAAGAAGGAGGATGATCATCTCATACTCACCATTCTCTCAAAACTTAGAGGTAACTATTCGGTGTTTGTTTCTACATTTCGTGTGGGGAAGCTCACAACCCATGGATGGAAGATGCCTTTACTCAACTCCTTCATTGAGTCCCTAACAAGCGAGCATGATAAGCTTGTCCAGATGGCGATCATCATATCCTCTCGTGATCAAGCCCTCTTTGCTCCGGGACCCAAGGATTCGAAAGGGAAAGGAAAGTAGCAAAAGAACCCCAAAACCAAATTCGAAGCTCCTAAGCCAAAAGTTCAAAACCAGTAGCAAGAAGAGCCTTCTAGCTCGAAGAAGAACAAAAACAAAGGCCACCATGGGAAGGGAAAAGTCAAGTGTTCATACTACAGGAAGGGATTCCACCCTGAACATGTCTACAAGAAAAATAAGCTTTATGAAGCTACTTCTCTCCTTGAGAGAAATCACATAACTCTTCCGGAAATATTTCGAAGGAAAGAAAATCAAGATTGAGAATACCAGCATGAAATAGGTCATACTCTCATGGAAAGCACTTCGAAGTCTATGGCTCTACTCATAGATTTTGGAGCTTCGAACCACAAGATGGCTAGAAAAGAATCTTTTTCTTCTCTTGACACTAGCAAGAGCATTCCCATCCACATGGGAGATGACTCTACCATCATCTCAAAAGGATAAGGTACAATAAATCTTGAGCACAGTTATTTTTCCAATGTTCTGTATGTACCATATCTTGCATCAAAACTCATGAGTATCTATCAAATGACCCATACTGGAGTTCCCAAGAGAGTATCCTTTAGCCCTGATAATGTACAAATTACTGAACTTTCATCCGGGAAACTTGTGGCAAAAGGATCTGCAAATAATCATGCAAAATGCTATGAGTTTTCCCATTTTGTGGAGGATGCAAATCCCACAGCTCTGCTGACTCATGGAAATGAGGTTAGTAGGCTATGGCATGAGAAGTTTGGCCACCTAAAATTAAATTACTTGCAACAATTACATAAAAATTCCATGTTTGAAGGCCTCTCGACCATCAAATCTACCACCGGAATTTGCAAAGGCTGTATTTTAGGCAAGCATCCTGAGCATAAGTTTGATCGGGGAAGGAAAGTCGAGCATCATAAATTTTGGGGATGATTCATTCTGATATCAGCATACCAATGCACATCACATATTTGAATGGATATCAGTATGTTATTACTTTTATAGATGATTTTTCTAGATATACATGGGCCTTCTTCATCAAGAAAAAGTCAGATGTCTTAGAAAAATTCATTGAATTAAAAGCACTAATTGAGAATGCATACGGGAAAAAGATCAAACCTGTGAGATATGATAATGGCGGGGAATATGTTAGTGATGAATTTATACAATTATGTTTCGACAATGGCATTCAGATCCAACATTCAGACCCCTACACTCCCTGGCAGAACGGTGTAGCAGAGAGAAATAATCGATCTCTCAAGGAGATGACAACTTGCATGTTGGAAGCCAAGAAGTTGGCTACAAATTTCTGGGATGAGGCCATGAATGTTGTTGTATACAATCAGAATAGAGTGCCTCACTCATTCATGAAAGGGAAGACCCCTTTCAAAGCCTACTTTGGACACAGGGTGGGTTTGTCAATCTCAGGGTGTTTGGGTCCACTGCATGGGACTGAATTCTGCATGATAAGAGGAAAGCTTTGCAGCCCCAAAGTGTTGAATGTTTGTTTATTGGATATCCTGATTAATCTAAAGGTTTCAATCTGCTGCATATCAGAACAAAAAAAAATCATCATTGAAAGAATTTTCCGGTTCGATGGGCCTCTTCAAGAGGTAGAACTAGTGAAGGAGAAAACTGTTGAATTTCCTTCCTATTCTACTGAATATATGAATGATGAAATTGGGGGTAATGACCCTGATTTGGAACCTGATTGGGAACTTATGATGTCTAATATCAGTGACCAGTAAGCATCAAGCTCAATTTCATAACTTGAAGTGCAAACACATCTCCCAACTTGGGCCAGACAGACACTTTCTTCCGTTAGTGACAACATTGGAAATCCTGATGATCCAAGAAAAACCCGATCCAATTTCCAAAGAGCAGGTATTGCGCTCTCTTGTCATGAATATTTGTTTTCTGAAATTTGTTATTAATGATAATTTTAGATCCTAAGTCTTACTACCATGCTCGAAAATATCTGAGATGGCAAGCTGCCATGGATGAAGAGATGAATTCTCTTCAAAAGAATGTTATTCGGGAGCTAGTTTCTTTTCCTCCGGGGAGGAAATTAGTTCAATGCAAGTGGGTATTTTGGAAAAATGCTTCTACTAATGGTAGCACTTGCAAATATAAGGCAATTATGGTAGAAAACGGGTTCTCTTAGGTCCAAGGTGTGGAATATCATGAGACCTTTGTACCGGTTGCAAAAATGGACTCCATCCGCCTAGTTTTGGCAATTGCGAAATCCAAGCACTGGGAAGTGCATCATATGGATGTTAAGTATTCATTTATACATGGAGATATTCATGAGGAGATATACATGAAGTAGCCCGAGGGATACATTTCAGATTCATCTTTGGTTTGCAAATTAAAGAAATCACTATATGAGTTAAAACAGGCCTCAAGAGAGTGGTATTCCAAGATGGATGCCTTCCTTCTCTCGCAAAACTTCCAAAGGTGTAAATCAGATCCGAATGTGTATCTACAGAAGTATGATGGTCAATTGCTTATAATTTTTTTATATGTTGATGATATTTTGATTACTGGTAGCACTGTTGCTTCCATTTCAGTCATAAAAATTGCCCTCCATGATGCATTTGAGATGAGCGATTTGGGGCTCTTGAAGCAATTTATGGGGCTTGAAATTGCACAAAATTATAATAGGATAATGGTCACTGAGTCTCAATACATATTAGACCTGTTAGTTAAGTTTAACATGGCTGAATGTAAGGTTGTTCCATCCCCTTTCCTTTCAGGGATCAGCCTTGAAGAAGGAAAAAACACTCCACCCATGGATTGCATAATCTACCGTCAATTGATTGGTAGCTTGATTTACTTGACATATTCGCGGTTTGATATCTGTTATGCCATGAATACTGTCTCAAGATACATACAGAAGCCTCATGGTCTTCATTGGAAGGCATCCAAGAGGATCCTCCAGTATATTCAGGGCACCAGGACCTATGGCATTCACTATGCTGCATACTCAGAGTTAGACTTGGCTAGTTACACAAATTCAGATTGGGCGAGAGATTCTATTGATCGAAAATCTACTTACGGATATGTATACATGTTTGGTTCTGGCCCCATTTGTTGGTCTAGCAAAAAGCAGGCCTCCATTGCATTGTCTTTTTTGGGCCCTGTAATTGTCTAATTTTCCATCAATTATCGACATATTTCATCCATTTTCTTCCCATTATTGCCCATTTATCATTCCATTTTTCATCCATTTGTTGTAACTGTACGTAAAACAACATACTACTTCCATTGATGTTTTAAGTGGTTAATAATGATTATTTTCCTTTATCTTTGATTAATTGAGGACTATTATGAATAATTTTACTTATTGTGGTTTGTGGACTGATTTGTCACGTACAGGACACTCATAGACAGTTGTTACAGCCTTAACCGAAAATGCATTCCAAATAAAAACACCTTGATTCACGTCTTGATTTACGGGCATATGGAAATGAATCTCGCAACTCTGAGACATGGGTTTTGTACGTAACAACCTCATTTACCTGACTCGTGAGGAAATTGCCAAACAAATGCACGGTTTGTGATATACAGGTGATTCTTCGAGATGGTATTTTCCAGATTTACTGTTGCAGTCGGTTCCAAAGATGTTAACAGTTACAGGCGTGTTTCAGCTATTACAGATCACAAGTTGGGGGTTCAGTTCCTCATTTCCATGAGAAAATTTAATCTATAAATATGCAATCAATCTCATTGAGGGGGGAGAGAGAAATCAATGTTATGATGTAGGATTTGATCTAGATCTATTGTAATCATTTCATTATGATAATACATGCTGGTAGTTTCTTAATTATGGAGTTGTAGACTTTCAATGTGGAGATCCATCTGTGCTCAGTGGAGGAAGGGCCCTCTTCCCTAAGCAGATGTTGGTAGTGTTGATTGTAGGTGTTTTATTGTTTAGATTTTCTTATTATTTCGTTCATGCTTTCATTTATTAGATTTATCATAGTTGTATGCTTTCATTCATAGGATTTGTCAAAGTCATTGTATTGTTAATTCATTTGATAGATTGTTGGCCAACATAGCATTTATTTTAGGTGTATGCAATTAGATCTTGTTTCATAATAATTGATTTTGTTGAAGTGTGATTAGAATTACAGTTTGGATTTATGAATAGGTTTTAGGTTTGTTTTCTTTTCAAGAAGGTGTGATCTAGTTTACAAAGAGTTTCGATTGCATACCAATAGATAACAGTGTCAGGTAGAAATTGTTCTTGCATAGATCTTTCACGATAGCTTTGAAATAAAAGACTTCCTTGGGTTGATAATTTATGTTTAACACTCTGCATGTTAAGTTTTAATTAACTGGCATATAGTGGGCCCAACATTTTGGCACCGTTGCTGGGGACGTTATCAATGGTGCAAAAGTACATCTGACATTGTTTTGTAGATGAATTATTAAAGTAGGGCATGTAGGTTGCATGATTACATTTTATTTTATAGAATTTATTTTGAGTGTGAATTTTCTGTCTTTACATTCAGTTTTATTTCATTTTCAATCTTTGGAGCATAAATCTTATCATTCCCCTTAGTGGTGTTGTAAGCACCACCCATTATACTAACAAGTTGATAGGAACATTCGAAGGAGGAGCCCCAAGATAGCACACGAAGAATCTAATGAAGAGATGGCAGGTAAGAAAGATGCAGATGTTGTTACCTTTGAATTTACCATCAGAGATTCAGGAAGAGTGGCGCCAACAAAAAGCATTCCCCCACATGTTCTACCAAATTTTCACGGTTTGGAAAATGAAGAACCTAATGTATTTTTATTTCAATTGGAAGTACTTTGTAGAGAATATGGTTATTGTGCTAATGATCAAAAGTTGAATGTGTTTCCCATTACTCTAAAAGGAACAGTCCTCCGATGGTTCATGAGCCTCGGTGGGAATTGTATACAAACTTGGGAAGACATGAAACATGTATTCTTGAGAAGGTACCAAGATTATTGCAGGGTCAATGAAGACATCTTCGAAATGACATCAGGAGAATAAGAGAGTCCGGAGGAATACATAGAACGCTTTCAATATAACCTCCAAAGATATAAACAAAGGAAACTGGGGAAGGAGACCTTAAAAACACTTCTACTCAAGGGAATCCAAGCTGAATATTTAGAAATATTAAATCTGATGGGAACAGTTAATGTATTTTAATTAGCATATGATGATATTTGTGAGTTATGTAGAAGGTATTCAAGAGGAAACTTCAAGGCCGATAAGAATTCTAAGGAAATTTTATCTTTATTTTTGAAATCTGCTGCAAAAACAAGAGTTTTACGAGCTGAAATTAGTAATGTATTTAAAAATTCTAATGCTGATATCAATGATTCACTAAAATAAAAATTGGATGTTTTACAGGTTAAGGAAAAGCATGGGGAATTTGAAGAAATAGTTTTCCCTCGGTGTCAGAAGAAACATCTTGCAATGGATTGTCCTTTGGATAGTCTCACAATTTGTGGCATATGTGACTTGAATAATTCCACAGATCTTTGTCCCTCCATACCAAGGATGAAAGAAACATATCAAAGAGATCTGGGGGTTGAATCCAACTCATTGCAACAGTCGTGGCAACCGTGGCCTACATGTATGGTTCAAAATTCTATCCCTCCATTTCCTTACTCTCATACTCAATCATTGAATACTCTTCCACCATGGCAGTTGTTGTAGCCTCAGTTTAACTCTTACATGCCTTATCCACAAAGTTGGAATGGCCTATCTTATGATCACATGGTCACTCTCCCTCATGCGGCAACACAAGTTGGTCCTTCAATATCAACTTCACAAATCAATCCTTTACATCAGCCACATCTATTTTCTCATCAAACTCCTTGGTATCCAACACAATTTCCTGTCCAATCCACCCTCCACCCTAACCATAATAAAGCAGTACAATATGCTTACAGTGTTGAACTGCAAAATGTTCCCACATTTCCCTATTGTTCTACCTCACCTACGCCGCTGCAAAAAGACTGTGTGTTGTTGGAACAAATCCATACAAGGCTTGAACATGTTTTAAATCCAACATGTGGAGATGGGGCTTCTTCCAGTCCTCATAAGCAAGCAAACAAGATCAACATGCCACACGTAACATTTTATGACGAACAAACATTGGAACCAAAAATTGAAGTATCATTTACATCATTAGATATGAATCTCTTATGCATTGAGGAAGATAAGGAGCTTCATGGTGTAACATCCATGAGAAATCAAGGGAACAAAGACTATATTGAAGCTTGGTTTCAATCTGTCATCGGTCTGCAGCATCATTCCATACTTCACCAATTATTGGCACCATCATTTCAAGGGAATTTGATCTCTCATATCCTAGCATTCATAAAGTTATATATTTCTATTGGGAGTATGAGCATACTTGAGTCACTTCTTCGAAAGTGGCTCCATTGGAAATATGCATACACTTGAATTTTTTTTATTATTTCCAAGTAGAATAGGGTAGGATAGAATAATAGAATAAAACCATGCTTTTTTTTTGTTTTTTTTTTTTTTTGAATAAGTATGCTCTCTTCCTGCGCCTTGTTGCGATCTGGAAGATCATAAAGTAGAAAGATAAAGAATGGGTATGAGATGTTTTCAAGAATATTTTGGAATTGTTGACTATTTGAGCAAAATGCTTCAATCATTTTTGTCTTCAATGTTCAAAATTTAATTTTTCTCTATTTGTTACAAAAAAAAACAAACTTTCCTGAAAACAAAATTACAGTAATTAGGGAAGGTGAATGAACGATCCACAAGAAAATGAGCCAATGATTATGGAACCCTTCAATCTTGAAATTTGGCATAAATTTGTTAGCTGCAACACCCAGTTGTGATAATGAGATGCAACACCCAGCTGTGACAATGAGTTGTAACACACCCAACTGTGACAGTGAGTTGCAACACCTAGCTGTGAAAGTGAGCTGCAACACCCAGCTGTGACTATGCTACAGGTAAAAATTTATGAGTTTGAGACATATGTGTGTTGCACATCATGATATGTATTTAGTTTTAATTTATATATAACACATCCATAAAAATACACATGATTTATTTCCACATTATGTCATTTTTTAAGAGTTGCAGCTGCGGCCGCAATAGACTGTGTAAGTCAATCCAGGTGCTCAATGCTTGAAATTTTTGGTATGGGCATGTGTTATATTTAAATTTTCATCACTAAAAACATTCACACCTATCCCAGTCACTTTTTGGGAGCCAAATTTAATTTATTGGATTTTTGTGACATTTTGGCTTGAAACTTTTACTGAAACACACTCGAGAGAGTCCATTTTTGGGAGACCAAATGGAATTATTTTTAAAATATTTTTACATTCCAAGTATCCCTTTGAATCTAGTTTCCAAAACAATTTGAATTTTTAATATTGGGTATCAAACGAAAAATATATGGCCAAAATACTAACGGGGTGTCAAGCAGGCAGCTTAGGAACAGATCTGGGATAGTCAATTTTTTGATGCCTTATTGGACATATCCTGAAAACGTGTTTCATTGGTATATTATCCTATGAATCTAATTTACAACCCAATTTGAATCACTCCATTCCGATATCGTATGCAAATTTTATGACCAAAATACTGACTGCCTATCACAAATCAACATTCCTAAAACTCTGTTTCGTAGACTGTTTATTGGCTTATTTTTTCCATCAATTATTATTGGATTCAAAACCTGTTTCTAATGTAGATACCTATATTAATATAATTTCATCTCCAATTGGAATCACATCAATCCGTTATCAAACAAAAAAGTTAAGCCTAAAACCGTGACTGTTGATCTAGTCCAGAATTCGAAAAACAACACCTTGTCACGCAGGTTGTTACTGTGTGATTTGGAATATCATTACATAGAATTTTAAAAACATATTTCCAAGGGAAATAGAACTATGAATTTAATTTCATTTGGATTTGGAATCACTCAAAATGGACAAGGAACGAAGAAGCTATGATCAGAATACTGTTGGTGAGTCTAGATGGACATTGCTCTCCCGCAGGCATAAAATGGACATTGCTCACCCGCACGAATAAAATGGATTTTTCTTTGTTCATTTTTATTTGGATTTGTTTTATAAGTAATTGCTTGTTATTTTTTTTTCTTTAGTGTTGGGTGAAGAGAGACCAATCATTTCTCTTCTTCCATCATCTCATGTTTTATTGTAGGCAAGTGCTAGGTTTTTGCAGGTCCTTGGAAGAAGAAGGTCAATGCATGCACGAGTGACTCTTGAAGATTTTTTTATCAATTTACAAATGGATTGAGAGCATAAAAAATGGATATATTGATGTGCAAACAATACCAATGTTCAATAAGTCAAGTCTCATTTCTACATGCCAAGAATCATTTTTATACACTTGCCATACCAATTGTTGCAAAAAAGAAACCTCCCAAGAAGCCAATTGCACTATGGTAGATTCATTCACCCTCCTCATTTCAAAACCCTGAATATCCATTCATTTCGAAGTCCCATTTTCCATTGCTTATGTAGTTACCATAACCATTTTATTTTCCATCACGACTTCACATACAGTTTCCACTTCTGAGTTTCATGTTGGTTCTATTTTTCACTATGATTCTTCACAATCATTTATTTTGTACTCGTATTGGATGATGTTGAATTCATTAAACTCCACCTTCCAATGGTCTTATCCCATCGACTCCGACACATCATCTGGGATCGAGATTAGAGTTTTATAGTGCCCTGGCATCTGCATGAATCAATGATAGATTTCCTTGTTGTTAATCATTGGGATTCATCAATGCCTCTTGATTGAAAAATATTGCAGGTGACTCGACTCCAGCACATCCATTCGTACATGTCAAGATGCACTAAGGTACTTTAGATCTCACTGTCATCAAAGGTGATTTGCTTCACATTGGTTAACAGCATACATTAATGGCCGGTAATCCAATGATTTCTTTCCATGCTCGATTTCAGAACATTCATTCGCATGGTAAGAATTGTACCTCGGTTTGTAGCAGCTGAAGATTATGTGATCTAATGGTTTCAACAATGACTTGCAGCATCATTTGTTTCAGTAGTTTTGCAATTTTTTTCCATTTTTTTCCAGTAGTTAGCAGTCTTACATGCAACCAGCACAACATCATGGATTAAATTTAGCCTCATCCAGTTTAAACTCTCATATACATTTGTCTCAGCATCAGATCAACTTACATAGCTTCAGCATACAACAGTCCGTTCATGTCAACCAAGGCTTCCATGGAGGTAACACTTGAGGTAAAATAGCATGAGTTTTTGATTTACTAAATATTTAGGAAAAATGTCACGAAGAACCACTAAGCATTAGCCATTTCTATTTTCTATATAGCATTTTATGTCCATCCATTTCCATCATTTCCCACTCAATTCTAACACTTCATCATTCACGCACATCCAATTCAAAGTCCTACCCAACAACTCACCAACCTAACTGTCCAAGCATGAAAATAATCAAAGGATACATTATTGTTGTCACACAAGAACCAACAATGGGAAGTCTTGTTGCTGCCACTCAAGAACTAGCGGTAAGAAAAGAATCCTTACTACTGCCACATAAAAACCAAGACTGAGAAGAAATAAAGTAGTTGCTTGAAGCTTGTTCTATCTAGATTTGAGAATTTTTTATGCATGTGTGCACTACAAATCTTTTATGGCTGCAAATTGCATCATACATTATGCTCCAACTCTATTATCAGGAAATGATGCATGAGGACATGCTTTGCATTCAGTTTGGGGGAGAAAAAATATTGTGCACTCTATGACATTTTCATTACTGAACAGTTAATGCATTAATATGATACACGCAATATAATTTTCATCCCTGGACTGAGGAAGATTACAATTTAGTTGATGAAGTTAATGATTATATCTTGTGTGTTGCAAAAGTGCATATGTTTACAAGAAATTAATTGAAGATAAGTCCTAGTCCACAAATGCATGTGTGTTCTGGCATTGAAAGAGAAAATTGCAAATGTTACTTTCAGACCAGCAGGTAAAACAAAATTTTAGTATCTGTTCAAAATTCAGAGCAACATGAAGATTTTGGCAGAGACAAACAGGTTGGATCATTTACCTTGAATGGAAGTGAAATCGGATTAAATGTTGTAGCCTATAGGTAAGATTGTTCTTTCTTTTACAAGCATCAATATCTACTACAGGAAAATCCAAGTGAGACAGATCACTGGATGAAAATCCAAATTAGTGG
>LPNX010148760.1:0-16322 GCA_001517045.1 Pseudotsuga menziesii | reverse complement strand
TGCTTTTCTCCAACGTCTTCAAGAATCCTCCTCAACCAGACAGCTTCACATGTAGCACTAGACATGGCTTTATATTCAGCTTCTGTGGATGATAGAGAAACATTTGGCTGTTTCTTGCTGCTCCTTGCTACGACCCTTGATCCAATGTTGAATGCATATCATGTAGTAGACCTTCTATCATCAATGTTTCCTTCCCAATCAGAGTCAGAAAATGCTGCCAATTGAACATCAAACTTATCAGTATATAAAAGACCAAAGTTCATTGTCCCTTTCATATATCTAAGGACCTTCTTTATAGCCTTCCAATGGCTTTCATTTGGCTTAGCCATGAATTGACTAAGAATGCTGACTGCATATGATATATATGGCCTTGTAGTAGTGAGATAATTCAGACTTCCCACCAACTGTCTATACAAAGAACCATCTGCATCTTTTGTTCCATCTTGACTGCATAGCTTCACATTCTGTTCTAAAGGAATTACTGCTTTGCAATCACTCATATGGAATCTGTTTAATATTTCCTTCACATACTTACTTTGAGTGATCATTGTTTTGCCAGATCCTTTCCATACTTCAAGTCCCAAGCAATAGTGAAGTTCACCAAGGTCTTTCATTTCAAATTCCAGTGACAATTGATTTTTGATTTCTGCAATCAACTTACATGCATTTCCTGTGATAATGAGATCATCAACATATAAAGATATTAAGCAAACATTTCCTTCCTTATCTTTCTTCACATAAAGGTTAGGATCACTTTTGCTTTTCGCAAAGCCTTTCTGATTAAAGAAGGTATCAATCTTTATATACCATGACCTAGGAGCTTGTTTCAATCCATAGATAGCTTTCTTTAACTTACATACAAGGTGCTCCTGTCCTTTCTGTATAAAGCCTTCAGGTTGGACTAAGTACACTTCTTCTTTTAGTTCACCATTTAAGAAAGTAGATTTTACATCTAATTGATGGATCTTCCAATTATGAGCTATAGCTAATGTAACTAAAATTCTAATTGTATTAGTTTTTCTACTGGTGCAAAAGTTTCCTCAAAGTCAATTCCCTCCTGTTGAGCATAACCTTTGGCAACTAGTCTTGCTTTAAATCTGTCAATACTACCATCTGATTTAAGCTTATGTTTAAATAGCCATTTACATCCCATGGGTGTTTTGTTCTCTGGTAATTCTGTTAGTTCCCAAGTCTGATTCTTCATAATAGAGTTATATTCTTCATTCATAGCTTCAACCCATTCTTCTTTATCTTTGGCTTGTTTATAATTCATTGGTTCATTCATTGCATTGGACATTAAAGCATAGTCATCATACCTTGAAGGAGGACGAATCTTTCTTGATGACCTTCTTAGTCCTACATTGCCTGTAGGGGTACCATCCATTATCTTTCTGCTTTCTGCTGTATCTTCATCTGAACTGATAGAAGTGCTCATGTTGTTTCTGTTATTTTGACTGTGGCTGGTTCTGCTTCCATTGCTTCTGCTACTCTGTTCCTGCTCCTTTTCTTGTGTCTATTCCACTTCCTGCTGCTGAATGATGGAATTTAATTTCACATATTCATTAGTAGAACTGTGTCCTTGGCCATATTTATCACTTGTATCTGGATGTTCACAGAACACTACATCTCTACTTGCAATTAACTTATGAAAGCTAGGGTGAAATAGCTTATAAGCTTTATGATCATTGTGATATCCAACAAAGATACATTCAAAGGATTTAGCATCTAGTTTCCTTCTATCATCTTTTGGTATATGTGCAAAAGCTTTACAACCAAAAATTCGTAGATGCTTAACTTCAGGTTTATATCCATAAAGGACCTCAAATGGTGTTTGCAGATCTAATTTCTTTGTTGGACTTCTATTTTTCAAATATATAGCAGTATTAACAGCTTCAGCCCAAAAACCATTCGACATGTTCTTACCTTGGAGCATACTGTGAGCACATTCAACTAGTGTCCTATTCTTTTGCTCAGCTACTCCATTTTGCTGAGGAGTGTGGGATACTATAAATTGTTGCTGGATTCCATTCTCCTTACAGAATTTCTTGAAAGCTCTAGACACGTACTCCCCTCCATTGTTAGATCTGAGAAATTTAATGCATTTTCCTGTCTGCTTTTCGACCATCATTCTGAACTCCTTGAAATATTCGAAGACATCTCCTTTTCTTCTTATAAAATATACCCATGCGTATCTAGATCTATCATCAATAAATGTTAGAAAATATGATGCACCTCCTAATGATCTAGTCTGCATAGGTCCGCATACATCTGTATGGATTAATTCAAGCAGATCAGTTTGTTTCTTCTCTTGATGTATTGGGAATGCATCTCGGTGTTGTTTTCCAAGTGCACAAGCACTACATTCTAAATGCACATTCTTTATAATAGGTAGACCTTTAACCATAAATTTGTTCTGAAGTAGCATAAGATCATGATGATTAATGTGTCCATACCTTTGATGCCAGAGTTCCTTTGTAGTGATGATGGTGGATTCCAATGCTTGATGACTGTCTTTGCACACATCCAGCTTATATAGTCCTCCACACCTTGAACATGTAGCAACAATCTTGTAGTGGTCTCAAATGTATTTAATATGACATTGGTACTTTCCAAACTCTACCTTTAGGTCATGTTCGGTTATGGTTGAAACAGAAATAAGATTCTTTTTAATACCAGGAACATACATGACATTATGTATCTGTTTCAATTCACCATTAGATAATTTCACCTTTACTTTTCCATAACCTTGAACTTTGAGTGACCTATTATCACCTAAATAGATGTGAGTGTCATTAAGATTCTCATTATATTCTTCGAACCATTCTCTCCTACAAGACATATGTGTAGATGCACCTGAATCTATGAACCATGCATTCTTATCATCTGTCTCAGCAGACAAAGCATCCTCAGAAATAAATAATCTCAGATTTCTAAATTCATTTTCAGGAGTGTCTGTGTTTGCAAAATTCCCATTATGATTTTCATTGTGATTTCCATTGTAGCTTCTACCTCTATAATATTTCTTCTGATAATGATTTTTATTGAGGTGTCCTAGTTTGTCCCAACCATACCTTTATGTTTTGAGTGAAATTTTCCTCTGTGTTCATTCCACGATCTGCCTCTGTCTCCATGCCATTGTTTGCCTCTATCTCAATTCCATGAGCTGCCTCTGTCTCCATTCCATGGCCTACCCCATGGTTTGCCTTTGTGCATATATCGACCTCTTGCCATCAGTGCGAGATCAGAACCTTGAGCCTCGAGATCATAAGTTTTCATCCTCTCTTCTTCTTGAAGTAGAATACCTGTGAGTTCTTCAAAATTTGGGGGTTTTTCTCTCACTGCAAGTGCTGAAATAAACACTTTGTAATCGGAATGCAAACCTTTCAGGGCTATAGTTACTTGATCAATACTATCTACTGCTTCACCTATAGCTTCCAATCTATCACTCAAATCTTTGATGCAAGAAATAAATTTACTTACCCCTTCATTTGCTTCCATCTTGATTGACAACAATTTGGTCTTCAGAAACAATATGCGATTTGCATCAGTTGTTTCATATAGTGTTTTAAGCGTATCCCATGTCTTTTTAGACGTGTCACATTTTTTGATGTGAGGGATAATCTTGTCCTAGACAAACATTCGCAGAGTCACCTTGGCTTTGGCTTCCCTTTTGTTCCAATCTAGGATTAACGCAGGATCTGCGGGCTTCAATTCAGTGCCATTCACAATCGTCCAGCCACTTAATAATTCAAGAACAGTCTGCAACTTGAATTTCCAGTTGACATAATTATCTCCATTTAATTTGGAGGCTTCATTGATGTATGTATCATCCAGTTGCTGTTGAGCGACGGCAGCCATTTCACTTAATCTGAGAGGGAGAATAAAAAATCAATCAGTAGAAAAAAAATTCACCTTTGCAACACCGACTAGTCAAGCACTTAGGCTCACAATACCGCCCAGATCACTTCGGCTCACTAGGCAATCTCAACGTGTTTTCGAGCCAAACGAGACAGACTCACAGATTACCAGGTTCTATTGCTTCAAATATGGCAGAGGCAGATCCTTGCTCTAGCAAAATGTCATGCGCAGGATCTTATTTCTCCCTTCGGCGGCTTCAAAAGAAATTGCGGGCTTTACCACCAGCGTTGAGCTCCAACCCAATTCTCCGAATCGCAGATTGTTGGATACCATCGGCGTTTGCCAAAAAAAATTATACCTCCGCGCTGATTTGTTGGTGCAACTGATTGCCAATGGTGCGCAGGTGCTTAGTCTCAATACTGATTTCGATGAGATATTGCTGCTTCGATGGAGGAAATCACTGGTCAGGCTTGCCCACAGTAGCTCGTGGCTTTCCCACAACAGGAATCACGATGATGGCAATGGCTAAAAAAAAATTTCAGCTCAGCTATCTCTTCACGCTGCGTCTTCAACACTCATGCCCAATCACGATATTTCTCTACTCCTGGAATTCACCTCATGTAGCAATGACTCCGGTAGCAGCTTCCTTCACTAGTTTCTCGACGGCTTTTGGATCTTGACTGCGATGGTAGAAATCAAGCGGCAGGTTCTTATATTGGGCAGCGATCTTCATACATAAACACGGTGTGCCCAACCTTCAGGTTATCTCAGTTCCTCTCAGCCTCACATCAAGCTCTGATACCAAATTAACACAAACAGAGAGACAGTGTGGAGCTGAGGACAAAGGCTCGCTCTCATACACAAAGGAAAGGCCAAAACCAATTCGGTTATTGATAGAGAAGTAGTTACAATATATACAGAACAATCATCATAATGAAACAGATCATATATCCAAGAAAAGTGGATCTCAAACCAAATCATACTAAATATAGAAAGTACACATCAACCCAATCCCTACCAATCAGCCTATCATTTCTACATTATTCCAACATCACTCCCATATCCCTTTCAGAAGCACCTGTTGGACTGCTCATGGTGTGAGTCTTTCCAGATCCTGTTTGACCATATGCAAAAATGCAGACATTGTAACCATCCATTACAGATCGAATCAATGGCTGTGTATCCCTGTAAATATCCTCTTGTGTAGCAGATGGCCCAAAAACCTTATTAAAATTGAATATCCTCTGTACAACTTTGGCCATTTTCCATGCATTGACAAGGAGGGATCCATCTTCCCCAATAAATTCCACTGCACTCTGGGCGTCAGATTGACCTCCAAAATGTGGTCTGATTCTGCAGTATACCTTTATGTTTCCTCTGAGGTCTTGAAGATTACTGTAAAGGGTCTTGTTTTCTTCCAGAACTCTGTGATATCCACTAGCAGCACTACAAATTCCTCTAATCTGGTTATCTAGCAATTCAAATTGCCTTCACCTTCTCGGACTGTAACACATGCACATCCTCTCGTGCTCTATGTAATAAGCTTCTTAATTCAGTGATTTCTTTTCTTTGTGCTCCCAAACGCATATGATCTTTCTGAGCGATAACCAAAGGTTTTGGATCCTGACTTTGGAAAGATGAACAATAACCATTTTTCTGGTCTAGACAATTTGAAAAGAGCTGATTGTCTTGATCCTGGCTTTTCTGAATCAGGGAAAATTTACCTTGTTTATTCTCTGAAATAAACACACATTTGATTAGATTCACAAGTGTTTGGTCCGAGCCATGCGGTGCAGCAGTTTGTAAGGATTCAACAAGGTTCTGATCAACATTTTCCTTGTCGCTTGCAATTTATACAGTAATCTGCTTTAACCAATCTCCTATCAAGTCATCGAGTCTTGTCTCTCCGTCATTCCTGTTTCTAACTGATGGGTTTGGCCGAGTTTCTGGTGATTTTACAGGCACACAAGGAATTGAATGTTGAAGGAACCATAGGGATCCTCAAAGGGCCTGCATACTTGCAAGAACCGTCACCTCCGGGCTATTTCCATTCATAATAAGCCTTCAACGCCTAGATACAGTCAACAATATTTGTCGTAGAATGTTGAAGGAACCATAGGGGTCCTCAAAGGGCCTACATACTTGCAAGAACCATCACCTCCGGACTGTTTCCATTCATAATAAGCCTTCAACGCCAAGATACAGTCAACAATCTTTGTCGTAGAACTCGTCTGCAAACTTTCCTGCTGTAAGAGAGAACCTTCTAAAGTAGGCAATTTCATCTCTTTCACAGCTGCAAGAAAATTCTTAACATTTTCAAAATATTGATAGGCATATAAAGACCGTCATTTAGGAGAATTTGATGAAACATGATTTACAACGATCTTGGAGACTGCTACCGGTTCAACCTTGTTGAGAAGGTTGCATAATCCCATTTCTCAGGCAAAGACGAAACTCCCCCTCGGATGGCTCTTTACCCATGTTGCATGCTCTTTACCCATGCTGCAGCTTGAAGCCTTCTATTAGCTGCTTCCTCTACTTTCAGTGAAGCCAATCGACCATCACATAGGCTCTTAGAATTGGATCCGCTGCCTTCTTCTACATTAGAAACTTGAGAAGGGGTGGGAACCAATGGGGTAGGGACCCTGCTGGGAGTGGAATCTGGTACCTGAGACATCTTTTTTTTCTTTTAATAAATATCAACAGAAAATTGAAAACCCACAACCGTAAGAAAATGAAGCAATTTGGCCTTGTTTGCAAATTCAATCAGTGCTGTTCAGCAGGTGGGTATGGTACAAATACAGTAGCTGATCAATCATCAACTTCTCTTCATTAAATTTCCAAATGGGCGATGGTCCAGAAGACTTGTTTTCGAAATGGTATTCTCCCGTAGAAATGCGTAGAATTTGAAATTTTGCGTTTGCGTTGGATCTTGAACGCTCAAATAGCCAAACGCGTTATTTATATATATATTTCCTGTCAACACTATTCCGTTAAAAATCTTGCTGACGAGTTTGGATATCCCATACAGTATTCATTCCCTTTGTGGTATTAATATCATTTTCATTGGGAATTCTACCCTATTCTTGGCGAAATGTCTGGAGTTGTCCTAAGCAGAAGTGAGTCTTCTTCCCCAAGCTCCTTTCGGATGGGGTTGTCAACTTTAACACAACGTGTAGATGTTAAACAAAACAAAGGTTTACCGAATCATATTGGAGTATAATGTGGGAGACAACTAATGGTCCCAATCCTTGGATTAAGAGAAAATGGATTTTTATATAGAATTGCATTATGAGAAAATAGATTTTCAATATAGAATTTGACATCCTCAACTCCTCTAAGGAAAAACAATTAAAATAAATAAACCCAAAGGATGGAGATTAATGAAGAATAATCCACCAAAGGCATGTAGAAAAAAATCATATAGAGAGAAGCACAACAACAACATGGATTGAAGAGTCCAACCCTCCAATTGAGGGTTTTGATGTGGATATAGACTCAATGTCGTCCACCTGTGAACATGTAGTTAGGTTGAAAACCCTCATGTGAAATAAAAGGAATCATAAATTCTACATTGTGGACCTAGAAATGGATATAGTATCTCCATATAGTTCGAAATATTCAAGGTGTCCCAAGTTAATAGAATATCAACCAATTTTGAACCCATTAGTTGAATGGATAGAAACCAACCACTAGTTGAATGGATAGAAACCAACAAGAACTATTACAGTTTCTTCAAGTTCACAACTAAACATTTCAATAGCACAACACATACCTTTAGAAATTGCACAAGTACTTGGGTCAACAAGTGAGCTTGGTTGAATATAGGGGAGGGACACTAGTAGCGGTGCGCCCTCCCTTCATCCACCTGGGCGACGACATGGTGGACGTGGAAAGTTGTACAAAAGGGCCTGATGTGGTAGTGCAATGGTTCTAGTAGGTAGGGAACTTTATTACACTTTAATCTACCTCATTTCCCATATGCATAGACTCTTCTCCCAACCTTGACCTTCTCCCATGTTCATTTCTACTCGGGCTCGATTTGTGGGCGTTTGCCCACCCTGGTAGTGGTTTGGCCCTAGCTCTTATTTTTGCAGTAGCTTGTACCTAAATTGTTTAGGGGGTGCTTCCATGGCAAAGAGGGTGGGTGTAATACTCCAAATATTCGTAAAATTTTAAAATTTTTCATGTAACATTAAATATTCGTAGTCGTCACTGCCTATGAATAATTAACTGCTAACAGTTATTTTAAACAATAATAACTAGAATTGAACCTTTTGTAAATCTCTAGTTTTGTGTATTGATTAGTTTGTCATCATGATTCCATGTTAAGGATTTGATTAGCAGTTTAAGATTTGGAATAACAGGAATTGAAACCTATGTCTAAATCTTAATACTAAGTATGTTTTTACTGTCTTATGACAAGTAGGAAAGAACTTCAGTTGAGATCGAGGCTTACTTAGCTTATAGCTAATGCACTGGAGTGATGCTTCTACATGTCTTTACAGGTAAGAAGTTTAGTTACCAGTTTTCCAGATCGAGATTATCATCTCAACTAGCATAGAATAAAATGCTAGATAATTATTTGTTCTACATCCTGAGCAATGTAAGAGGTATCGTTGATCTTTATTGTTAAAATCTCCATACTAATAGTAAACAGTATTTTACTAAATTGAATTTAGCTTAGTTACTCTTACCATAACAAAACTTATGTGTTTAACTTTCTTAGTGTTATTTTCAGTTTTAAGCCTGTATGTAACTCCAGTGAAAAGCATCCCCTAAAGCAAGTTCTTTTGCTTATATATTTGTTACTGAAATAATCTCCCAGGTTCTTGTTTCTATACAAAATCGTGTTAACCTAGGAAACACATGATGAGTAAGGACATTAAGTATATTGTGTGAAGGATATACATAGAATTAGTACTTAATGCATAAGATAGAATTAAGCTATTTTAGTACTTATCAATTAACGATGCACTAATATAACTTGTGTTTCTTTAATCTATAGTATTATTACTTCTTAAGTAAAGAAAGATGAATTATCTTCTATAGGAAATCAATACTTTTTTTCCTTTGTATCAATTCGCATCTCTGTAGGTATTGTTGGGAGAAAAACAACATCCTAGTACCTTTATTTCATAATAACAATTAGTTATTTAAGTCAACATGTTAACTATGCATCTTTCTATAGTTGCAAGAGTATATAATTGATTTCTTTGTTATATTTCCTCAACTTGCTACAAGGTATATTCATTATATGATTTAATCCTGGGTAGTTTCTTGCTTATGTTTTCTTAACATTACAAAAGTTATGAACCATACTAAATCTCTAGTATGACCACTACCTATTTTCTTTAATTGTTAGGGATATCACCATAAACATTGACTAGGTAGAAGGGTAAAATAATTTATAACTAAGTTATAATATGATTTTTATTGATTATTTTTAGGCTACTCTGGAGGTCTTTTGAACTATAACCAAAACCCACATTTGCAAAGATTTTTCTATGCCGCGTGGTCACTAAATGATGGTTAGGTTTTATTGCTAACTTTGGGCGATATTAAAGGGTTCTAAAAACCTAAAAATCACATACTTATCTAGTTCTTTAGCTCTATTGCGAAAAGTTTGAGCGGCAGGCTCACAGCCACAAGGTTTTTGATGTCAGAATATACTCTGTGTGTTATGGGTTTCCTTTGTGCCCATTTTGGTTCTTCTGCACGGAAGGTTTTACGTGTTTGTAGCTTCGTGCAGTGCTTGAACCTCTTTGGATGTTGTTACCTCGCCTTCGTGACAGTTTCCTTCATACTCTAGTGCATTGGAGAGTTGGTGAGGTGAGCACAGCTCCTGATTTGTCATTGTGTGGCTTGATCTATCTAGCTCTGAAATCGAGTGGTGAAAAAGGGTGAAAAAGTCTCTACAGCTTGGTCTTTAATGTAGCTCGATGTTGTCTTACCGAGGCTCTGGTATCAGCCTTACACAGTATAAGCTGTGTGTTCTCTTCTGTCAATCACCTTTGAAGCTCATTCCACTTTTCGTGGTGGCTAGGGTTTGAAGTAAATGTCTTCTCACAATGAAAACAAAGAATAGAACCAAGGTATGAATTCTCTAGTTTTTGGTCCACACTTGCAATAAATTCAAAGTTTTTTTGTTAAAGACTGAGGTTTAACTAAAATTGGTTTTTCTCTATTGTAGGCTCTAATTCAAAGAAGAAAACAAACTCTGAGTTGGTAGATGCTAAGCGAAGGGGGCTCCACCAAAGTGATTCTTCTGGTAAGCCTCGGTTTCACTGAGGTTCTCCTACAGTGGTGTATGGTGTTGATTTTTAAAATGATGGAGTTCGTTGGGTTATTTGTTGGTTATCAGTTCGGATGTAATAAACTGTGTTATAAAAGCTTGGAAAGGCCAGGGGCCATTACATGATGTTGGGTTCAGTTTTTATGAATCCCTAATGGTTGTTTTAGAAATGAAGGGTTAGGGATTTCATAGCCGAGACTACTGCCTTCTCTGTTGTAGATTTTGTTTATAGTAATGTTATTTTTCGAACAGGCTTTTAAGCCTTGACTTTGTGATCTAAAAGGCCATAGGGCCCTAACTATTATAGTTTAGTTCATGGTTTTTAACTTATACTTAAGGCTTGGATAAGCCTGAAACTTAGTATTTTGTAATTTATGTTTTGGATAATACATAAGTATGTGAAATAAATGTTTAATCTCTGTGAATTAAATCTATCACATATTATTGTTAAATTCAATTAGTATTTATTTTAATTACATGCTGGTAATTTCATACAGTCATCTAATTGTTGCTTATGGTTACATAAGATAGAGTAATTAGGTTTTACTTTATTTTATAAATGAAAAGAACAATTCCCCTACTAACAAAAGGGGTGAAAGAATTTTGTTTTATATTTATATTTACAATTATTTTTTACAAGTTTATTTATAAACCCTAATCCTTCTTAATATGAGTACATAGTTACCATAGTTTGCATTTCTACTTAGATGAATTTATTTAGTAAATGTTTAGCCTTGTTTACCATTTCGTATTGTTAATATTCGTTATGTAAATTTATGTTTATATATTATCTGTTATTTATTAAAATAATAGACTTATAATAATAATTTAATCTACTCTGTAAACCATTACACTGACTAGTATTTTATACCTTTAGATCTTTCCTAATAGTTTTGTTTATTTTGTTCAAACAATCTAGCTAAATGAAACCATCTAAATAAAAAGGAAGCATATATACAAATCATACATATAACCTATAGAAGATAGTAATTTACATTCATGCCTATTTCATTTGATTCTTGATTTGCAATTCAACTAACCTACTCTACTAGAGTACTACCTTTTCTAAAAGGTGTGGAAAAATACAGTTTAGGTATTTTCTTTCTATCTATCAGTTAAACTAGAAATTCTTCTAAATTATTTACCCTAATCTAGCTAGTTCAGAACTTAACTATTTTATCACAATAAATACATTTTTCCTAACTAACCTCAGCAGAAAAAGAACAGATGCATAATATCTCACTGCTTAACTCAACGTTTTAGATAATAATAAACAATTAGATAACTGAATAGATCAAATAGAACCTGGAGAAATATATGAGGTGACAACAGCTTAAGCAACCTGTTCCTCCCAACCAACTCCTGGAGAAAAGATGGACTGCAATTCTTAGGACCCCTGAGCTTGTCTCCTGGTCCACTTGGTAGAAGTACTAGGTGAGAGATGTTGTCTAGTAATCCTCTGCCACTCTAGTGAATGTTCAACAGTAAGTCAGTTCTTCATGCAGCAGTATGAACTCAGCTTAGAATAGCTGCACTAGTTCAGATCTTCAACACTTTTCCATTCAAAACATACTTCAGCTAGTCCCCTCCATTGAATTTTCTTGTGCACTTCATTCGCTCAGAATGTTCACAAATCCAGAATGAGCAGCCTCAGTTGTCTTCAATGGGAAGTTTTATTAGCATGCCTAGGTATTTTGGGTCAATTTTTACTTAATGATCCACCTCCTCTTGTTCCACTTTCTTGGGGAACATGACCACAAAAATAGGGAAGTTGCCACCTGTAACAGCTAGAAGTAGTTTGAGGATGCTTCCAAGTGTCAATCTGATCTCAACCCAACCTTCTCCATCAAGGGACCAATAAAACACTCATTTAACAGCTTCCCTAAGCTGTTGTCTCATCTTTCATTTATTTATTAATAAAATATTTAGCAATTACATTAATTTATCCTTGTCCCCACTTGGTCATTAATTACAAATTCTAACATAAAATGTAACATAATGTTTCTTAAACATAGTTTTTTTTGCAAATTAGGGCATGTGACAGTGGGTTTTGGTATTTGATGGTGTTGTTGTTTGTGGACTCTTGTGGTTGCTTCTTGGTGGTTTATGACCATCTGGTTTCATGGTGTTGTGCGAACCATGTGTTGTGGTTTTTTGGCTTCCGTGGGAGAACACACGATTATGCTTCCTCGTTTGGACACGGTCACACTTGAGCATGGTAACGTTTTTCTAACCTCTTGCTTTCTGTGGATTTTTTGTGTAGTTTTTTTGAGGAATTTTCTCACCTCGCCATTTGTTGTGATTTTTTGTGCTCTCTTTGTGGCAGGTAGAAGCACGAGGGGTTTGGATGGCAATCCTTGGAGGGTTTCGAAGGTGGAGCTACATTGGTTCTCTGGTAGGACTTATTCCCACTAGCTTTTGTCTACTTGTGTTTATCAATAGAATCAATGCCTCCATGGATATTTGCCACTAGTTATTGCAATGTTGTATTTGATTTGGTTCGAGGTCATTACTTTTAGACTGCATTCTTTTGTCCTTATATCTCCACCTTGTTGTTGTCTTTATTGAGGTAGGGTTTTTCCTTCAAACCCTATGAAATCCCTTATTTTGTTGCTTACATTATTTGGAATAAATTATTATGACATTGCGTTCATGCTCATTGTGACAGTTCGAGGCCCTTGCTTTCACACTGCTTTGCTTTTTGTCCTTTTATCCCCACCTTGTTGTTGTATTTGTTGAGGTAGGATTTTTCCTTCAATCCCTATGAAGCCCTTATGGCAAGGAGTTTTTCTTTGTATTTGTCAAGGCATGCTTTTTCCTTTGTTTTAATTTATGAGTTGAGGTCTTGGTATTTATAACATCTTATATTCTTCCATATCATGAGATGTAATTTATTTGTAAGTATTTGATGAGGTAGAGTTTTTCCTTCAATCCTTCTACCATCTTTTATATTTGAAGGGCCCAACGTGGAATCTTCACACCCACCTACACATAGTTCAAAATTGAGGTCTTTTGGGTTTAAGTATTAGATTGTTGGTAAAGGACTAAATTAAGAGTTTCGGGATTTAGGATATGGCTATGTTAGGACGGAAATTGTGTGCCATAACAATTGTGCATTGGGTTTTCAATTCTTAGTGTATGGTATTATCCTCTGCCAATTATTGATATTTAGGTTGGAGATATGGTCCAATTATGAATTCATGGTAATTTTGACATGGAAAATTGCATTGACTCTAATTAATGTTTAGGCTTTATCCCGTGGATATGGAAATTGTGCATGGGATGTAGTCTATATGTTTTATTATATTTGTTGTTGTTTAGAATCCCTCCTTGTTTGTTATTTCCATTGAGAAATCAAGCTATTTAGTTGAATCCATTCACTTCACTATATATCCAAGTCATTTATAAGTTAATTTGTAATTGTAGTGTATGAGATTTACACTTGGTGAATTTGGTGAAGTATATGAATATTGTTAATTTGTCGTTGTTTATAATTAGATGGTGAATAATATGTGTTTGATTGCATGCCTGCCAAATTTATGATGGAGATACAGTCAACTTATGAATTCATGGTAAATTCGATATGGAATTTTAAGCATAAGTCTTCATGGAGGTGTTCAAGCATAAGTGAGTCTTCTTCCCCAAGCCTCTCCTTTTAAAGAATAATTCCAAACTAAATCATCATCTCCTTTCTATCAAATTGATATTTTGCAAGTTATTTCGGAGTTGTGAGGGTTTTGTTGGTTAAATTTGAGATAACCAAACATTATTTAGACAATGCTTTGATATCTAGAGTTAATATACAATGGTTTTTGTTTACAAATTGCTTACTAATTAATGATACAAATCATTATTGTTAAACCTTTTCTTAAGGGTTTCTTTATGTCATTTTTAACAATTCAAAAGAGTAAATGTTAATTAAGGAAGCATGACCATGGTGATGAAGAAACATTGGTCTTTTCCTCAATCATTGTTGTAGTCATTTCAATCTAACTAAATTGTATCTTTCCATCCTACTTGGGCGAGGTTTCCAAATCTCTTTGTCTACTTGTGGCACATCAAAACTTAGAGAGAGATAAAAATAATGTTCTTAAAGTTTTTTTTAGTTACTCCAATCAATTTGATAATTTCGGATTGGATTGTCACTTTTAGAAAAATATGTGTAGATGTTGAACAAAACAAAGGTCTACCGGATCATACTTGAGTATAATGTAGGGACAATTAATGGTCCCAATCCTTAGATTATGAGAAAGTGGAGTTTCAATATAGAATTCATTAAAAAACTTGTTAGATGAAGGATTTTCAAATTCGATGATCCTTGACCCCTCTAGGGAAAAACACTTAAAATAAATAAACCAAAAGGATGGAAAATAATGAAGAAGAATCTACCAAAGGCATGTAGAAAAAAATCATGTAGAGATATCCACAACAAGAACATTGATTGAAGTGTAACACTCTATTTTAAGGGTTTTGATGTGGATATAGACCCAGTGTCGTCCACTTTCGTACATGTAGTTAGGTTGAAAACACTCATGTGAAATAAAAAGGCATCATGAATTCTACATTGTGGACCTAGAAATGGATATAGTATCTCCATCTGGTTCAAAATATTCAAGGTGTCCAAAGTAAATAGAATATCCACCAATTTTGAACCCATTAGTTGAATGGATAGAAACCAACAAGAAATATGGAAACAAGAAGGAAAGATTACCTTTTCTTCAAGTTCACAACTAAACATTTCAAAATGACAACACATACCTTTAGAAATTGCACAAGTACTTGGGTCAACAAGTGAGCTTGGTTTAATATAGGGGAGGGACACTAGTAGTGGTGCACCCTCGCTTCATCCACCTAGACGGCGGCATGATGGACATGGAAAGTTGTATGACAGGGCGTGATGTGGTAATTCCATGGTTCTAGTAGGAAGGGAACTTTATTACACTTTAATATGCCTCGTTTCCCGCATGCATAGACTCTTCTCCCAACCCCAATCTTCTGCTTTGTTCATTTCTACTCGAGCCTGATTTGTGGGAATTCACCCACCCCTATAGTGGTTTGGAAGTAGATCTTCTGGTTGTAGTAACTTGTACCTAAACTGTTTAGGGGGTGGTTCCATGGAAATGAGGTTGGGATCTAGTATTCGATGGTGGTATTGTTTGAGGACTCTTGTGGTTGCTTCTTGATGGTTTATCATAGTCTGGTTTCATGGTGTTGTGCATACTTCATGTTGGGTTTTATTTGATTTCGTGGGAGAACACACGATTATCCTTCCTAGTTTGTACATGGTCACACTTGAGTATAGTAATTTTTTCCAACCTCCCATATTCTGTGGTTTTTTTGTGTATATTTTCTGAGGAATTCGATCACCTCGCCATTGTTGTCACTGTTTGTGTTCTCTCTGTGGCAAGTAGCAGCACGCGGGATTTTGATGAAAGTCATTGGATGGTTTCGAAGGTGGAACTATGTTGGTTCTCTAGTAGGACTCATTCCTACTTTATTCTTTCTACTTGTATTTATAAATAGAATCAATGCCTATGTGGATATTTTCTACTAGTTATTTGAATGTTGTCTTTGATTTGGTTGAAGGTCATTATCAGTTTGAGGTCACTGCTTTTAGAATGCTTTGTTTTTGGTCCTTATATCTCCACCTTGTTGTTGTATTTATTGAGGTAGTATTTTTCCCGCAAACCCCTATGAAATCCCCTATGTAATTGTTTACATTATTTGGAATAACTTATTATGGGACTGCTTTCATACTCATTGCGATAGTTCGAGGCCCTTTTGTTTCATACTACTTTGTTTTTTGTCCTTATATCTCCGCCTTGTTGTTGTATTTGTTAAGGTAGGGTTTTTCCTTCAATTTCTATGAAAGTCCTTATGGCATTGCTAGAAGGATTTTTTCCTTGTATTTGTTGAGGCATGGTTTTTCCTTTGCTTAAATTTATGAGTTGAGGTCTTGGTATTTATAACATCTTATATCCTTCTATATCATGAGATGCAATTTATTTGTAAATATTTGATGAAGTAGGGTTTTTCCTTCAATCCTTCTACCATTTTTTATATTTGAGGGACCTAGGATGGAATACTCACACCCACTTACACACAATTCAAAGTTGAGTTCTTTTGATTTTAAGTATTAGATTATTGGTAACAGACTAAACTAAGAGTG
>LPNX010148751.1:270461-300389 GCA_001517045.1 Pseudotsuga menziesii | reverse complement strand
CAGTTGGAGGTGGGTATTTCTCTGGCAAAATAAGATGTCTAAATGAAACTGGCAATATTGTCTATGACCCTAACCACTTATGACCATATTTTTTTTTTTTAAACTACAGATAGCGTCGCTATATCGACGGCTTGCCGTGGAACTTTGCGACGTCTTGCCATCGATATAGCGACACTTACTCGTCTTATGACCATATTTTTTTTTTTTTAAATACAGATAGCGTTGCTATATCGACGGCTTGCCGTGGAACTTTGTGATGTCTTGCCATCGATATAGCGACGCTTACTCGTCTTATGACCATATTTTATTTTTTTAAAACTACAGATATCGTCGATATATCGACGGCTTTCCGTGGAACTTTGCGACGTCTTGCCGTCGATATAGCGACGCTTACTCGTCGATATAGCGATGTATTTTGGTCGATATAGCGACGTCGTACCGTCGCAGGTATTGGGGTTGGGATTTTTCATTCTAGGAAGGTCCATCGCAATTGCGATGTATTCCCGTCGCTCTTGCCACGCAATTAACGGGTCGTTGCTATTGCGACGAAATGAGTGCCACGGGAAAAAAAACACTTAGACGTGGAAATATCCACGCTTTTCCGTGGATATTGCCACGTTTTTGCTGTGGAAAAATTGATCACTTGTACTAGTGTATCTACCTCCATTGCAGACCATAGCCTTATGGTGTTTTACCTGCAATAAGCAATACACGAAAATATTACACAACCATTTAGTCCTTTTACAGCAATACATGGAAAAGAAGAACATGTACGTCAAAATGTAAATTGAAAAATAAAATATTTAGAAGGATTTATTAATTATATGCTTGCCATTTTATCTTTTACACCATATGCCAAATCAATTTCCCTTTCTATTAGATTTCTATATCCATTGCGTTGTGCTGCTTTTACCAATGAAGCCACACCTTCCCATGATATTCAATGATCCGATTGTTCGCATCGTTCAATCCATACCTTCATCCAATCAAGATTGTTTGCGATGTATAAATGAATTGCATCCCATTCTCAGCCAACTGTTTAATGACAATAACCATTAAAATGAAAGAAAGCTGTAAATCTCCTGAACAAAGTATATGCTCTTAATTGAAGAAATTATAACTAGAAAATACAATTAGAATATGAATGATATAATAAACATCCAATAGATAATAATTACCTTTAAGATTCCTCAATCTACCTTTCCCCTTCAGTTTCTCCCCTTCAAATTTGTTATTGGAGTCCAGATCACAAATGCGACGTAAATTGAGCTTTGACGCTAAAATAGGAAGATATTCACTAACATACAACATGTTTTGGTATACCGTATATCCTTCCATCATAGAACCCTCAGCATGTGCTCGTTGTCTCACAAAACCCTTCATAAATTTCAAGTGCCTCTCAACCATCCACATGGACCTTGAGTGCACAGGTTCACACAACTCAATCTCCTCAACTTGGTGTATGAGGTAGTGTTCCTGTGCATTGAAAAATGCCGATGGTAGATGCTTTTGCATTTCACACATGAGACAAGGAATTTATCTCCTCCAATACTTTATATATTCTTTATGGATTTCTTTAGATGTCAACCATCTACAAGTGACGCAAACCAATAATAATATTTAACAAAAAAAACATTAAATTACAATATATGCTGAAATAGTGCAAAAAAAAACAAATATAAATTACACGGAGAATTAAATAAACACTAAGCACATGAAAGTAATCACTAGTTACCTCATGTATTTACCAAGATTATATATAACTTGTTTGACATTATTGTCGAAGTTTCCCGGGAGAGAGAGAGGTAGAACATACTTTATCAATATACAAACCACTCCATTTATTAAACAAAGAGTATACAAACAAGAAAAAAAAATATACACAGTAAAATGAAAAAAAAAATTATATGGACATAATAATAATAATTACCTTGATGAAGACATGCCAATCATGTGTTTTGACCCCCGCAAAATCACCTTTTTTGGTTATGATATTCTTCAAGTTTGCACATGTAATAACTCAAAAATTCGTAAAAATTTAAAATTTTTCATTTGACATAAATTGTCAAATGTCGCCGCTAATGTACCCCTAACTATTAGCAAATAATAAAACAATTTGTAAGAGAAACACATATTACTCTTTTATAAGAATTTATATTATCTGGAGGCTTATCTTTAAAAACTGTGTTAGTACTGTTTTCAACTTAGCAGTTGTAATTTTCCAGAAAGTAGAAAAGAAACTTGTATTTTACTGATGCTAGGTATACTGTTGGTTTCTTTTTTCAAGTAGGAAAAATTTCTTAGGGATGATCGGGGCTTACTTAGCTTAAAACTAACACAGTGGGATTGATGGTTCTTTACAGGTTTTAATAGGTAAGCGTATGTTCCAGTAAAAATAATATATATGTGTGTGTGTGTGTGTGTGTGTGTGTGTGTGTGTGTGTGTGTGTGTGTGTATGTATATATATATATATATATATTCAGATCAAGAAGATACATCTCTAGCATAAATATGATGCTAGACTTAGAATGTTTAAATGCAGCTTGTCTCCAACAGAGGTAACATTGATCTTATTTCAGTCGTCACAACTCCATAAATATTTTACAACAAAATTGCATATGCTTGGGTTAAAATGCATGATCAAATACTGTCAAATGATATCAAATCATTTGGATGATTATGATTAAAATTCTAATGAACACTTGTATTCCTGCTTACATTAATTATAAACTAGAGTTTAAATAGAAAGAAATAAAGTTCACATCTTGATGCTTAGACCATTCAACGTTTGGTGTCTATCACATTTACCCTTGTTCTAGGGTTTTATAAACACAGTTTTCTCAATAAATAACCCAAAACCACTTTTACTTCTATCTATTTACTCATTGTTTGGATGCTAGATTTACACTGAGATTCTTATATGCGTCTATGGAATGCATTTACTAGCATCCCCAAACAAAGATTGCATTAAAAGAAGTGGGTCAAGATTCTAATCCTGGTTGGAAAAATACCTTTTTAAACTCTTACAATTTTTACTTTGATTTCTTCTTATTGTATCTTATACCTCAATATCTTGGTGTACCCATTAGTTATAGCAACACCTTTACACAAGGATGTTTAGTAAAAATATTGAGATAAGGTTGATGGTTAATATAATATAGGAGACCCTATTATTTCCTTAGTCCTAGTTACCATTTTACTCTCAACTCTACCAAATCAAAGGACAACCTCAAGAAGTCATTAGACTAATTCTTTTTTTGATATAATTTTTGGTTAAGGGGATATCATCTCCCCATGTTTTTATAAACATTTCCAAAATAATTATATCCTATTTTATTCTATAAATAATGACCATAAAAAAATTACATATCATTATACTATAGTTTATAAACTGTATTTTAAATACAACTCAACGATTAAAATATATTACGACATTCAAAAGGAATTGCATCGTTTAAAGATTATAACCTTTATTGCAATGATTTATATGCAAATTGAATTGCAGAATCGACTATTGACTTGCACCCATGAAGAAGAAATAATTTGGGTGGACACATGGAGAATGTTTGTCTGCAAGATAGGTTGACTTATAATGAAACCCTACCCCTTCATTTCACAAAGAGAGGGTTCATTAGAATGGTGCGGCCGAGCCACGAGCTCGTGGCTGCCATTGATCCTTGTTGACCTCCAGGTTCTCAAATTCACCAGGAGCCCGACCCTATGAGAAGTATATATTGGTTTCATGAATTTAACGACTGTTGTGGAGAAACTATGTGAGTGAAAAAAATCATTTTTCTTCATTGATTCAAGGACATAGTTGGTATTTTTCTTCAGCTGCGAGCTCATGGCTGCCATTGATCCTTGTTGACCTCCAAGTTCTCAAATTCACTAGGAGCCCGACCCTGTGAGAAGTATATATTGGTTTCATGAATTTAACGACTGTTGTGGAGAAACTATGTGAGTGAAAAAAATCATTTTTCTTCATCGATTCAAGGACTGAGTTGGTATTTAAGATAGAAAAATAGTGGACAGAGCTTGTAAAAGAGTGCTCTTCGTTCTAGTTGGAGTGTTACTTGTTTTCCTTTGGATTCATGACTTAGGGTTTTTGTTGTAACCGGCACATTAGAATTGTCCGAGGTATTCCTCTTCCATGTGCCATCGAGTTGCTCCAGAACTTCTCCAACGATATTATTATCAGGTAACTGTCGATCAACATCTAAAATTCATGAAAGCTTATAAATTTTCAATACATTTAAATTTTGTAACTAAAATTTGTTCTTCTATGCAGGTTCCTCTCACGGAAAATGGGGTTATCTGAAGGCACAACTCTCCCATTCACAGCTACACAGACCCTGGTAAGCCCCGGTTGCATTGAGGGTTTTCTCCTACATTGATGTGGTGGTCAGAATGATATAAATCTCCACTGCTGGTTGTGGACTAAGCCTAGATTTACTATTAGGTTAAATTTATTTGTTGTATATGTTTTTAACTATTTTGAAACCCTAGAGGTTTATAAAAGAAACAGTTTTAAGGCTAAGCAGCTTAGACTTAAAGTTTTTGTGACAGAGCCCTTACGGCCTGAGAAAATGTAAAAACTTTATGTTTTTCACATTCGACTTAAGCTGTAATGATACTAATTCGCCCACTGTATGATTACTTTCAATTTTAAGTGGTCTTTACTGGCATTTTATTCAACAAGACCTGTAAATAGATATAGGGTTATGGCAGTATTGGTTACCAATTCGGGTTACTGCTTTGTTTTAAATTTTATAGTTTACTTTTGAGTAGGCTTAAGCCTCGGCCTAATATTTATAAAAACCATTATACTTATTTTATTTTGTTTCTATTAAATTGTTGACAGTGTTATGTAATATATAATTTCATTTAATATGCATGATTTATAGTGATTTACGATTTTGAATTTATACCAAGTTATTAGGTGAATAAAGTACTCCGTTTTTCTCTCATAATGGTTATTGTCTTTATATAACCTACAATTCTGTAATGACATAGATTTTATCAGAATAATTTTAGTTATGTTTCTATTTTTACTTTTAATAGTTATTATTTACAGCTGTTAAACTTTATGTTAAGAGTAAGATTATGCAAGTATGTAAGCAAAGATAAAACCTATCTTTCATAAACCTTAAGTAAAACTCTTTGAGGTTTACAATAAACATCTGTGTCATGTACATAATGCATATATGAACTTAGAATAAATTATTTTAAGACCTAAGTAGTAACATCTAGGTTAAAACCCTAAGTAATATCTTTACTGTTCCTATATTGGTTTATCTAACTTTATTTATCATGTTTATAATAATATTAGTACTAGTAATAGTTGTATGAATAGTATGAATACTAATGATTAATATATAATCTATTCTTTTCCTCTGATTAAATAGTACAGTTACTTTCAGTATATAAAGTAAGTACACCTAAAATTCTGTAAATAAATCATATGAATCTATAAAACAAATCATTTTCAATTTTCATTCAGAGTTGGTAAACAAATCATCACATCTACTTAATCAACTAGTTGTACTAGAGTACTGCCTATACAAGGCGTGGAAAAATACAGTGTGGTAATTTATTTCTATTCACTTTTCATTTAGCAATAACATTACTATTTTAAATATAATCTACAAATCACTAATTTACCAATAAGCCATGCTCTTTTCTGCATAAACCCTAACGAAACAATAACATGCATATCTTGGAAAAACTAGTAAACATTTGCTGAAAACAGTAAATAAATTATAAATAACCTGAACAAATAAAAACCTGTCAAATGATGAGGTGAAAACAGCTTAAGGAGGTTGTTCCTCCCAACCAAATCCTAGAGAAATATTAGTCTGCACTTCCTCAGGACCCCAAAGCCTGTTTCCTGGTCCTCCTGGTAGAGTACTGGGTGAAGGATGTATCCTTAAGACCTTCTATCACCTGACTGGTCAAATTATAGCAGTAAGAAATTCAACCAAAATAGATGCACAAGTTCAGTCCTCAGCAGTTAACCCCTCAAACTCACTTCTATAAGTCCCCTCCATCGAATTTCTCATGTGCACTTCATTCACACTGAATGATCACATTTTCAGAATGAGCAGCCTCAGCTATCTTCAATGGGAAGTTTTATAACAATGCCTAGGTCTTCTGGGTCAGTTCTTTACTTAATGAGCCACTTGCTCCAATTCCACTTTCTTGGGGAATCATGACCACAAATACAGGGAAGTTTCCACCTGCAACAGTTAGAAGTAGTTTGAGGATGCTGCCACTTGTCAGTATACTCTCCACCCAGTCTCCCACATCAACTGACCAGTTAACACTATTTTAACAACTTCCCTAAGATTCGGTATCATCATTTATTTATTTATTAATAAAATATTCTGAAATACATTAATTATGCTTGACCCCACTTGGTCATCAATTACAAACTTAGCATAAAATATAACATAATGTTCCTCAATAACATTAAATTGTTTTGCAAATTGGGGCATGTGACATACACACCCCCTTAATTTATAACATCATCCTTGATGTTATTTATTTCTCGTCCTTAGAGTTCCCCTGAAATAGAATTGGATATGCATCCCGCATATAACTTTTCAATTCCCAGGTGGCTTCTTCTAGACTAAGGTGCTTCCATTACACCTTCACCTGACCAATGGTGCGATTCTTAAGCAAGATCTCCATCCTTTCGAGGATACAATTCGGTTCCACCAGAAAATATCCTTCGGGTTCCACCTGCACATCATTCCAATTATTAACATGAGTAGCATCATGAACATATTTTTTTAATACAAAAATATGAAAAACATTGTGAACTCTTAGATTTGGTGATAGAGCTAACTGATATGCTACCTGTCCTATCCTGGACAGTATTTCAAAAGGACCACAATATTGGGGTGCTATCTTAGCACAGCTACCAAACCTCAGCGAACTCTTTTTAGGTATCACCTTGATAAAAACATGTTCACCTACCTAGAACTCCTTTGGAGTTCGTTTAAGGTCTACTTGGCTTTTCTGTCGATCTTGCGCAATTTTCAAATTACCTTGTACATGTTTTACAATTAGCTCCATCTCTTTTAATAATTCAGGTCCTAATACTAGCTTGTCCACTGGATTACTCCAAGAGATGGGGGTATTGCATCTCCTTCCATACAGAATTTCGAAAGGACTATACCTAGCTGAAGCTTGATAATGATTATTGTAAGAAAATTCTACCAAGTGTAAATAATCTTCCAATTTACCTAGCTGCTTCTTTACATACATTCTGAGCAGATCCTCCAATACTTGATTTACTCATTCAGTATGTCCATCAGTTTGAGGATGGAAAGCGGTACTAAAGTTTAACGTAGTATTTAATACTTTAAACAAAGATTTCCAAAAATTACCTGTAAACTTAGGGTCTCGGTTTGAAATTATCACCTTCAGTATTCCATGCAACCGAAAAATTTATTTTAAGAAAATGTTAGTAATATTTGTAGCTTTATAAGTAGTTTTTACAGGTATAAAATGGGATGCTTTACTCAATTTATCAACAAATACCATTATTGAGTCATTTAAGTTCTGATTTCTAGGTAGTCCCATGATAAAATCAAGGATAATTATCTCCCATTTCCAGCTAGGAATAGGCAATGGCTGAAGTAGCCCAGATGGATGTTGATGTTCAATTTTTACTTGCTGACATTCGAAGCACCTAGCAATGTATTCTTCCAATTCATTTTTCATGTTTGTCTAGAAATAATCGTTTCTTAGCGTGGTTATAGTTTTCTGATAACCTGGATGCCCTGAATAACGAGTTTTATGAACTTCATTTAAAATTAACATCTCAATCTTAGGTACATTAGGTACGTATAATCTATATTTATACAATAATAATCCTTTTTCATTCAAGCTGTACCCTATACTTATACTTTCTATTAAATTATCTCTTACCTTTGCTTGTAATTTCTGATAATTTTCATCTTGTTCTATTCCATCTTCTAGTTGTTCTTCCACGTCTATCTTGTAAGTGCTGATAGCTGTTGTAAAATTTAGCTATGCATTTCTACTTAATGCATCAGTAACCTTATTCTCCTTTTCTTTAATATATTGTATTTCAAAATCGTACTCACTCAAAAAATCTAGCCACCTAGTTGCCTAACATTCAAGTTAGGTTGATCCAACAGATATTTCAATCCTTTATTATCTATCATTAATATAAACTTCCTTCCTATTAAATGATGACGCCACATTTTTAAGGCATATATGACAACAGCTAATTCTAAGTCATAGGTCGCATAATTTTTCTCATGAACCTTCAGCTTCCTAGACTCATAAGCAATGGCGTGTCCTTCTTGAGTTAATACTCCACCTAAACCGTCATTGCATGCATCAATACATACTATAAAATATTTATTAGGGTCAGTAATTCTTAGAATTGGTGCGATGGTTAATAACATTTTTAACTTTTTAAAACTGTCTTCACACTTCTGATTCCAATCAAATTTCTTTCCCTTTTTCTGCAAAGAGGTTATAGGATTTTCAATTCTTGAAAACCCTTCGATGAATCTTTGATAGTAACTAGTAATCCCCATGAATGATTGGACGTCAGTTACGTCTTTTGGGACTGACCAATCTTTGATTGCCTTTATCTTTTTGGGGTCAACAAAAATTTCTTCTTTAGTCACCACATGACCCAAATACTGGATTTTATCTTTAAAAAAGTCACATTTACTAAATTTTACAAAAAGTTGATGTTCTTGTAACTCTTGTAAGATAATTTTTAAGTGTTCTTTATGTTCCTCTTCATACTTTGAGTAAATTAAGATGTCATCAATAAATACGACCACAAATTTATCCAGATATTTGTGCATTACATTATTCATCAGACACATAAAAATAGTTGGGGCATTAGTAAGCCCGAATGGCATAGCGACAAACTCGTAATGTCCATATCGAGTCCTAAAAGTTGTTTTAAATATGTATTCATCCTTGATTCGGACCTGGTGGTATCCAAATCATAAATCAATCCTTGAGAACACTGGTGCCCCTTGTAGCTGATCAAATAGATCATCTATGTGGGGTAATGGGTATCTATTCTTGATATTCATTTTATTTAGTTGACGATAATCTATACATAGTCATAGAGTTCCATCTTTCTTCTTAACAAAGATGACAGGTGCCCCCCAGGGAGACACACTAGGTCTAATGTAATTCTTATCAATGAGTTCTTTTAACTGTGACTTAAGTTCATTTAATTCCAGTATATTCATCTGATAAGGGGATTTTGAGCTGGGCACTGCACCAGGTACCAACTCGTGCAATAAATTCGGATAACGTCGGATCTGACGTTATCCGACATTTGATCCATAGTCATTTCCTCCCGTATTGTGTGTATGTTGTTAACAGCCTTCTTCCGATTGGGGCAAACCGATGCATAATGCGAACCATTACATTCCCAAAACTTTATGGGTTCATTTCATTCAAAATTATTTGTATAGTTACTGTGGTTGTTAGCAGATTCTTTATTCCTTTGATTGTTTGGATTGGTCCGTGAATTATTTTTGTTCCCTTGGAAATTTTTACTAGGAAAATTTTTGGTATTACTATTCTTAAAATTTCGTTTTGGTACAAAATCTTTCTTTTTTTGTTCAAAGTTATTATTTCTTTTGGCCTTCCATTTGTTCATACTTTCCTTTTGACGATTTTGTTCATAACAAAAATTCACTTTTCTCATTACTTCTTCTAAAGTTTTCGGATTTTCATACTCAATTATGTCTTTTATATGATAAGGTAAACAGCTGAGAAACCGTTACACCTTAGGTTTCTTGTCCACAATATCTAGCACATACCTGAGCAGACTTAGAAATTTACTATTCAGTTCTTTCATATTCATTGTTCCTAGTTTCGGCTTGTAAAATTCCTTAGCCGTTTCCTCATAATACTATTCAGATAAAAATTTATTTTTGAAATATTTCTTAAATGTACTCCAATTTATATTTTTCTCCCTTACACATTTTACTCTTTTTAAGTCCTGCTACCAAATATATTCTTTTTCCGTAAGATTATAAATAGCCATCCTGGCCTTCAATTGATTAGAGTAGTTATAAATTTGGAATTATTTCTTCATCCCGGATAGCCAGGATTCTGCTTCTTCCCCTTTCAGTTTCTCCATTAAAGGTTGGTGGCTTGATCTTCTTGAATTCCCCAAAGATTTATTTGTAAGTTTTAAACTTTCTCTTCCTAGTATGGTGATTATATTCACTAAAGTCACTAGTATAATGGAAGTTTTGTTTATGTGAATCACCGTATACTTCAGAAGATGGGCTACTTTCATTTGTAACTTGTTTAGTCCTTTTATCTTTATGCTAATAACCCATACTTCAGACTCAGTTCTTTTATCTTTTTCCTCAGTATGAAATCTTTCCATTAAAATCTGATTTAGCGGGCTCCTAAGCTCTCAGAATCCTCTCATTTTATTTCTTAACCGATTCCATCTCTGTTTTTAGTTCCTTAACTGTTTGTAGTAGTTAGAAAGAATTATTAGTTATCTCTTCTTGTATAGGTTCTTTTTGAAAATTATTCCATTCAGTGTAAGGAGACTCCGCATCCACATATTCTTCCAATCTATCCATACCTGTGATTAACTTAGAAAACAAAATTCTCTGGGAATATCATTCAAAGAAAAATAACATCAGTATGTTTGTTTAAATTTATTGTTCCACATATGCAAGTTGAGCCACAGTCAGGCCTAGTGTCTGAACCTTGTGCTCTGATACCACATGTAATAACTCAAAAATTCGTAAAAATTTAAAAATTTTCATTTGACATAAAATGTCAAATGTCACTGCTAATATACCCCTAACTGTTAGCACATAATAACACAGTTTGTAAGAGAAACACAAATTACTCCTTTATAAGAATTTGTCTTATCTAGAGGCTTATCTTTAAAAACTACGTTCGTACTATTTTCAACTTAGCAGTTGTAATTTTCCAGAAAGTAGAAAATAAACTTGTATTTTACTGATGCTAGGTATACTGTTGGTTTCTTTTGTCAAGTAGGGAAAATTTCTTAGGGATGATCGGGGCTTACTTAGCTTAAAGCTAACATAGTGGGACTGATGGTTCTTTACAGGTTTTAACAGGTAAGCGTATGTTCCCATAAAAATAATATATATATATATATATATTCAGATCAAGAAGATACTTCTCTAGCATAAATATGATGCTAGACTTAGAATGTTTAAATGCAGCTTCTCTCCAACATAGGTAACGTTGATCTTATTTCAGTCATCACAATTCCATAAATATTTTACAACAAAACTGTATATGCATGATCAAATACTATCAAATGACATCAAATCATTTGAATGATTATGATTAAAATTCTAATGAACACTTGTATTCCTGCTTACATTAATTATAAACTAGAGTTTAAATAGAAAGAAATAAAGTTCACGTCATAATGCTTAGATCATTCAACGTTGGTGTCTATCACATTTACCCTTGTTCTAGGGTTTTATAAACATTGTTTTCTCAATAAATAACCCAAAACCACTTTTACTTCTATCTATTTACTCATTGCTTGGATGTTAGATTTACACTGAGATTCTTATATGGGTCTATGGACTGCATTTACTAGCATCCCCAAACACACATTGCATTTAAAGAAGTGGGTCAAGATTCTAATCCTGGTTGGAAGAATGCCTTTTTAAACTCTTACAGTTTTTACTTCGATTTCTTCTTATTGTATCTTATACCTCAATATCTTGGTGTACCCATTAATTATTGTGACACCTTTACACAAGGATGTTTAGTAAAAATATTGAGATAAGGTTGTTGGTTAATATAATATAGGAGACCCTATTATTGCCTTGGTCCTAGTTACCATTTTACTCTCAAATCTACCAAATCAAAGGACAACCTCAAGAAGCCATTAGACTAATTCTTTTTTTGATATAATTTTTGGTTAAGGGGATATCATCTCCCTATGTTTTTATAAACATTGCCAAAATAATTCTATCCTATTTTATTCTATAAATAATGACCATAAAAACATTACATATCATTATACTATAGTTTATAACCTGTATTTTAAATACAACTCAATGATTAATATATGTTATGACATTCAAAAGGAATTGCATCGTTTAAAGATTATAACCTTTACTGCAATGATTTATATGCAGATTGAATTGCAGAATCAACTATTGACTTGCACCCACGAATAAGAAATAATTTGGGTGGACACATGGAGAATGTTTGTCCGCAAGATAGGTTGACTTATAATGAAACCCTACCCCTTCATTTAGCAAAGAGAGGGTTCCTTAGAATGGTGCGGCCGAGCTGCAAGCTCGTGGCTACCATTGATCCTTGTTGACCTCTAGGTTCTCAAATTCACTGCGAGCATGACCCTGTGAGAAGTATATATTGGTTTCATGAATTTAATGACTGTTGTGGAGAAACTGTGTGAGTGTAAAAAATCATTTTTCTTCATCGATTCAAGGACTAATTTGGTGTTTAATACAAAAAAACAGTGGACAGAGCTTGTAAAAGAGTGCTCTTTGTTCTAGTTAGAGTGTTGCTCATTTTCCTTTGGATTCATGACTTAGGATTTCTGTTGTAACCGGCACATTAAACTTGTCCGGGGTATTCCTCTTCCATGTGTCATCGAGATGCTCCAACTACTTGCGTCCACAACTTCTCCAATGATATTCTTATCAGGTAACTATCGATCAACATCTAAACTTCATGAAAGCTTATAAATTTTCAATACATTTAAATGATGTAACTAAATTTTGTTCTTCTGTGCAGGTTCCTCTCATGGAAAATGGGGTTAGATGAAGGCACAACTCTCCCATTCATGGCCACGCAGACCCTAGTAAGCCCCGGTTGCATTGAGGGTTTTCTCCTGCATTGATGTGGTGGTCAGAATGATATAAATCTCGTCCTGGATGGTTGTGGACTCGTCCTGGATTTACTGTTATGTTAAAGTTATTTTTTGTATATGTTTTTAACTATTTTGAAACCCTAGAGGTTTATAAAAGCAACAGTTTTAAGGCTAAGTAGCCAAGACTTAAAAATTTTGTGACAGAGCCCTTACTGGCTGAGAAAATGTAAAAACTTTATGTTTTTCACATTCGTCTTAAGCCGTAATGATACTAATTCGACCATTGTCTGATTACTTTCAATTTTAAGTGGTCTTTGCTGGCATTTTATTCAACGAGACCTGTAAATAGATATAGGGTTATGGCAGTATTGGTTACCAATTCAGGTTACTGTTTTGTTTTAAATTATATAGTTTATTTTTTTAGCAGGCTTAAACCTCGGCCTAATATTTATAAAAACCATTATACTTATTTTATTTTGTTTCTATTAAATTGTTGATAGTGTTATGTAATTTATAATTTCATTTAATATGAATGATTTATAGTAATTTATTATTTTGAATTTATACCAAGTTATTAGGTGAATAAAGTACTCTGTTTTTCTCTCATAATGGTTATTGTCTTTAGATAACCTACAATTCTGTAATGAGATAGATTTTACAGGAATAATTTTAGTTCTGTTTCTATTTTTACTTTTAATAGTTATTATTTACACCTGTTAAACTTTATGTTAAGAGTAAGATTATGCAAGTCTGTAATCAAAGATAAAACCTATCTTTTGTAAAACCTAAGTAAAACTCTTTGAGGTTTACAATAAACATCTATTTCCAGTACATAATGCATATATGAACTTAGAATAAATTATTTTAATACCTAAGTAGTAACATCTAGGTTTAAACCCTAAGTACTATCTTTATTGTTCCTATATTGGTTTATCTAACTTTATTTATCATGTTTATAATAATATTAGTACTAGTAATAGTTCTGTGAATAGTATGAGTACTAATGATTAATATATAACATATTCTTTTCCTGTGATTAAATAGTACAGTTACTTTCAATAGATAGAGTAAGTACAGCTATAATTCTATAAATAAATCATATGAATCTATAAAAGAAATCATTTTCAATTTTCATTCAAAGTTGGTAAACAAATCATCACATCTACTTAATCAACCAGCTGTACTAGAGTACTGCCTATACAAGGCATGAAAAAATACAATGTGGTAATTTATTTCTATTCACTTTTCATTTAGCAATAACATTTTTGTTTTAAACATAACCTACAAATCACTAATTTATCAATAAACCATGCTCTTTTCTGCATAAACCCTAACGAAACAATAACATGCATATCTTGGAAAAAATAGTAAACATTTTATGAAAATAGTAAATAAATTATAAATAACCTGAACAAATAAAAACCTGTCAAATGATGAGGTGACAACAGCTTAAGGAGGTTGTTCCTCCCAACCAACTCCTGGAGAAATCTTAGTTTGCACTTCCTAAGGACCTCCGAGCCTGTTTCCTGGTCCTCCTAGTAGAGTACTAGGTGAATGATGTATCCTTAAGACCTTCTGTCACCTGATTGGTCAAATTACAGTAGTAATTCAAACCTGCTTATAGCAGTAAGAACTTCAGCGTAAATATCTGCACAAGTTAAGTCCTCAGCAGTTAACCCCTCAAACTCACTTCTTATAAGTCCCCTCCATCGAATTTCGCATGTGCACTTCATTCACACTGAATGATCACATTTCCAGAATGAGCAGCCTCAGCTGTCTTCAATGGGAAGTTTTATAACAATGCCTAGGTCTTATGGGTCAGTTCTTTACTTAATGAGCCACCTGCTCCAATTCCACTTTATTGGGGAATCATGATCACAAATATAGGTAAGTTGCCACCTGCAACAGTTAGAAGTAGTTTGAGGATGCTTCCACTTATCAGTATACTCTCCACCTGGTCTCCCCCACCAAGTGACCAATTAACACTCTTTTAACAGCTTCCCTAAGCTGTTGTCTCATCATTTATTTATTTATCAATAAAATATTCTGAAAGACATTAATTATCCTTGACCCCACTTGGTCATCAATTACAAACTTAGCATAAAATATAACATAATGTTATTTTCAATGATTGTTGTCCGACACATCCATACGAAATGTCGGATAACTTCGGATCCTGACATCATATTTCAGGTTCAAATCCTGTTGTGCTTCCTACTGAGTGCATCATCTACCTTATTCTGTTTTCCTTTTATGCGTTTGATTTCAAAATCAAACTCACATCAAAACTCTAGCCATCTAGCTCATTTATAGTAGGCTGATCAAATAAATACTTCAAACCACAATGGTCTGTCCTTAACTCAAATCTTCTGCCCATCAAGTAATGCCTCCACATCTTGAGAGCATGTACTATTGCTGCAAGTTCCAGATCATGAGTAGCATAGTTCTTCTCATGATCCTTCAACTTTCTTGACTCATAACATATAATGTGGTTGTCTTGCATAAGGACTCCTCCAAGCCCTTGTCCGCATGCATCGGTACACACCACAAAATATTTCTTTGGGTCTGCAACATTCAATACTGGTGCACTGGTGAGAATATTCTTCAACTACTGGAAGCTTTCTTCACACCTCGATGTCCATTCAAACGTTATCCCCTTCTTTTGCAAAGAAGTGATGGCATGTGCAACCTTGGAGAATCCTTCAATGAACCTCCTATAGTATCCTACAAGTCACATAAAATATCTTACATCTGTCACATTTATTGGGGTAGGCCAATTCAAAATGGCTTCAATCTTTTCAAGGTCCACAGATATACCCTCTTCTGAGATAATGTGACCCAAATACTGGATTATATCTCTATAGAAGTCACACTTGCTCAGCTTTGCATACAACCAATGCTCCTTGAGAAATTGCGATGCCAATCTCAAATTCTCTTCATGTTCTTCCTCATTCTTAGAATAAACAAGAATGTCATCAAGGAAAACAAGAACAAACTTGTCCAAATACCTGCTGAAGACACTATTCATAAGGCACATAAATGTAGCTGGTGCATTTGTGAGACCAAATGGTACCACTACTGTTAGATTTTTAACATTAAGCTAGCATAACATTAGGATCTTTTAACCGAGAGAACAATAAGCACAACAATCAAACAAAAGAGACAATGAACACAATTTTTTTCCTCGGGGAAACCATAAATGGATAAAACCCCGCAACTTCCTCAAAGATAGAATCAGAACCAAAGTAAAACCCCAAAATAGTAAGATGATCTCCCGACAGCAGTAACCTCTTTCTTCTAGCCCCAGTGACTTTCTCTTCCTTAGCTATGTGCTACAACTGAGTGTGAGTGAGTGTGTGATAAATAGAGAGGTCACCTCTCTATTTATACTAATTCTTGACATGACTAAAACCATACTAGGGCCGACTTCAATACGTGAGTCTAATAACCCTAGTGCCCCGGAACTGTAGGGACTTTAACACCTGGACAATAGGAGGGTTACCCACAATGACTTGATATGACTTGTTTACATTATAGAACCTCCCAATAGGAACATCGAGGCATGACATGACTCAAGTACATCCCGGAATAAACATCGGGTTACAATAGATAAGAAATACAAGTGAATAGATTCTGAAGTTACAATTACATCAACAGTCCCTCTTAACTAGGAAGGTATTCTCTCGACACAATTTTCATCACTGGTCTTGTTCTCTGGATCATCTCGTCATCTACATCTTTAAGTCATATTCGTCTTCAAGTCATCTTCATCTTCAAATCTAGATCATCACTAGATCTAGATCATCAACATTGGATCTAGATCATCACTCGATCTGGATCATCATCACTAGGCATCATCACTGGATCTGGATCATCACGGGTGCTATCTCATGATTCTTCTCGTCACAGGAAGTTCTACAGAGCTAGCCCTTTTTCATGCTGGTTGTATGCCTAGCCTCCATGTAGGTCTTCTTCAGCGCTTATAACTGACACCAAGTCAGAATGGCCTGCCCAGCACTTACATCTGACCTACTCGTCAGAAAGGCACGCCCAACACTCACATCTGATCATGTAGGAACCAATCCTATAATCACATCACAAAGGCCCACCACTCACATTTAGCCATGCGGGAACACATCCTACAACCATGCTAAAAAGGCTCTGCTCTTCCACCCATGCAAGAACACATCCTGTAACCATGTTGGAAGGGCTCTATACTTACATCCACCCATGCAGGAACACATCCTGCAACCATGATGGAAGGGCTCTGCACTTACATCCACCCATGTGGGAACACATCCTGCAACCATGATGGAAAGGCTCTCAACCCAAGGTTGAGGGTTCGTGGTAACTGACCAAGTGCCTCCATTCTCCAAGAGAATGGCAACAACCCTTATATCTTATCAAGTGGGAATACATCCCTTAATCACATTAGAATGGCCATGCATTCACATATGATCATGTAGGAACACATCCTACAGTCATATCAAAATGGCCCTTTGTCCTAGACCAAGTATTCCTGGTAACTGACCAAGCACCTCCATTCCAAGAATGGAAATAACCCTTATATATGATCATGTAGGAACCAACCCTATAGTCATATCAGAATGGATCAACACTCATATCTAACATGGAAGGAACCAATCTTCTCACCATGACAGAATGGCTCAGGCCTTACATATGACCATGGAAGGAATCAATCCTATCACCATTTCATAATGGCTCATGGACTCATCACTTCCCTTTGGAAGGGACCTCGATCCGGAGAACACCAAGCTTCTCCCTGAAGTACTCAAACTTCACTCTAGTCAATGGCTTCGATAACACATCAGTTATATGTTCATCTGTTGCAACATACTGGAGCTTCACTACTCCCCTTTGCACCATATTCCTGATATAGTGATACTTGATCTCAATATGCTTTGACTTGTCATGAAACACTAGATTCTCTGACAACTTCACACAACTCTGGTTGTCACAATGTATACAAGTAAAATCCAACTGAAGATCAAATAAATCAGACAGTAGCTTCCTCAGCCATACTGCCTCACAACTAGCTAAAAAAGCTGCGACATACTCTGCTTCAGCTGTACTCAATGCCACACAAAATTGATTCCTGCTAAACCAAGAGATCACAACTGATCCCATACTAAAGCAACACCCTGAAGTGCTCTTCCTATTGATGCCACTGCCTGCCCAATTTGAATCAACATAACCCTCCAGGTTAATCTTTTGATTCGCCTCGTACTTGAGGCCATAATCAATTGTACACCTCAGGCACCTCAGAATATGCTTTGCAACAATCAAGTGAACATGTCTCAGATCTGTCAAGAACTGGCTCAAGGTGTTCATAGCAAAGCAAATATCTGGTCTCGTATTAGTCAGGTACATCAAGGACCCAATCATCTAACGATACATCATAGCATCAACTGTCTTTGATGAAGTATCACTCAATAGCTTCAGGTTTGATGCCATAGGTGTGGTCATAGCCTTGCAGTCCATCATCCCAAACCTCTTCAAGCTCTCTACTGTATATTTCCCTTGTCCCAGGGAAATTCCATATGCATTCTCCCACACCTCCATGACTAGAAAATAATGCATCATACCCAAGTCCTTCATTTCGAACTCGGTAGCAAGCTTCCTCTTCGTATCAGCAATCAACCCATCCATACATGTTACAAACAGATCATCTACATACAGTAGGAGCATCACTGGGTTGCCATCTTCAACCTTGTAGTAAAGGTTGGAATCTGCTTTACTCTTAGTAAAGCCCAAACTGGATAGAAAGCTATCAATTCTGCCATACCAAGTCCTGGGTGCATGTTTCAAACAGTACAGGGCTTTCTTCAATCTGCACACATGAGACTCCCTGTCATGTGTCTCAAAACCAAGTGGCTATTCTACATACACTTACTCTTCCACTACACCATTCAAGAAAGCAGTCTTGACATCCATTTGGTGTATATTCTATTTCATCACTGCACCCAAATAAAGTACTGACCTAATGGAAGTGTATCTAGCGACAGGTGCAAACGTTTCTTCATAATCTATTCCTTCTTTCTGGGAGAAGCCATGAGCCACAAATCTTGCTTTATATTTTTCTATCATGTCGTCTGTAGCATGCTTGATCTTGTAGATCCATTTGGAAGTTACAACTGACTTCCCTTCTGGTCTTGGGACAACATCCCAAACATCATTCTTCATGATCGATTGATACTCTTCGATCATAGCATCCTTCCATTTTTTCCGTTCTACCGCTTCTTCATAATTGGAATGTTCTTTATCGATGAAAACACATAGTAATGCTACATACTCGGAGTAGGATCTAGTCCTCTTTCTTTCTCTGTGATTCTCTTCTGGAACCCCATATATTTCCGCACCTTGGATAGCTTCTCGTACCCAAGCAGGTTTCCTCTTGTGAAGATTCTTCTCCTGAGGTGGATCTACAAGTTCTTGTGGTTCTTCAAATTCTCGATCTTCTTCTTGAACTTCTTCATTCATGGTTGTATCATGAATTCTGGGTGCTTCTGCTTCTTCAGGATCTTTAGCAGGTTTCTTTTTGGATTTGTTGTAAGCTGAGTCTTCATCAAATGTTACATCCCTGCTAATGTCAATCTTCTTAAATCCTAGGAAGTATATTCTGTAAGCCTTCGAGCTTTCAGAGTATCCCACAAATATACCCTTCTTTCCTGAAGGATCTAGTTTTGTTCTCTTTTCTTTTGGAATGTGTATATACACTGGACAGTCGAATATTCTTAGATGGCTGACTTCTGGTTTCTTGCCGAAGAAGACTTCTTCAGGAGTCTTGTTCTCGAGTACTTTTTGTGGAGTATGGTTCTGTACATACATCGTTGTTCTAGTAGCTTCTGCCCATAGATGCATAGGAAGATCTTGATCATGAAGCATTGCTCTTGCAGCTTCCATGATAGTTCTATTCTTCCTTTCTGTAACCCCATTCTGTTGTGGATTATAAGGAGTGGAAATCTCCCTCTTAAGCCCTGATTCTTTGCATAAGTATTTGAATTTTATTTGATGTGAATTCTCTGTCATTATCTAATCAAAAGGTCTTGATCTTCTTTTCTATGTGGTTCTCGATCAAGGCTTTGAATTCCTTGAACTTGTTGAACACTTCATCTTTGTTCTTCATGAAGTAAATCCATGTCTTCCTAGAAAATTCATCGATGAAAGAAACATAATATACATACCTGCTTAGTGAGCTTGATGACATTGGTCCAAATACATCAGAGTGGATGATTTCTAAGATTCATTTAGCTTTGCTCTCGCTACTTGGAAATGTCTTCTTTGTGTTCTTTCCTTTTGCACATCCTTTGCAGACCCCATCATGTTTTGCTTGAATTTCTGGAAGACCTTCAATAGCTCTTCTTGCAAGTGGTAGCGCTCTGTAATGCACATGTACAAGCCTTCTATGCCAAAGTTCATTTGGCTCTACTATGTCATGGACCAATGCTTGTTCTGGATGGCCCTTCAATTTGTACAAACCTCCTTCTTGTTCTCCAATCACTACTGCATCATTGATAGTCTTTCCTTTTGGCCACATGATGACTTGACCATCTACAACCCTCATTCCTTTTGCATCTAATGCAGATATGGAGTGAAGGTTCTTCTTTAGTCCTGGTACAAATAATACTTCTTTCATTATCATTGATTTTCCAGAGTCTAGTTTGTAGGAGGATTCCCCACTACCTTTTATTGGATACTGGTAGTCATCTCCTAGCTTCACCTTATGAGGTGATTCATGTTTTGAAAGTTTCACAAAGGATTCCTTGAATCCTATCATATGCTTGGAAGCCCCGCTGTCTATAAGCCAATCATTGCTTACATGAGTAATGTTTCCCATAAGAGCGGAAATCAAAACATATTCTTCATCACTGGAAGAATTTTCACTCTCATATCTAGTTCTCTTTTTGGAAGGTTCATCATCCTCTACAGCATGAGCATGATGTCTTCTCTTGTTTTCCTTCTTCTTATGAGAGTTAACCTTGTTTCTAGGACAGTCCTTGGCAAAGTTTCCTCTTTCATCACATGTATAGCATCTTAGTTTAGATAAGTCCTTTCTAAATTTATCTTTCTGGTGAAAGGTCTTACCTCTGGAGTGATGACAGTTTCTTTTGTTTTTCTTGGAGTGAACTGTGAGAGCTTGATCTTCACTTCCCATATTCTCTTCTCGAGCTACTTTCTGAGCTTCTTTTTGAGAGCATTCTTCCCATAGTCTACTGAACTTGACTAACTTCTTTCTGGCATAGATTCCTTGAATGAAGGAGTCCCATGATCTAGGGAGACCATTCAAGGTGGTCATTACAATTTCTGCATTTTCCACTTCTTCATCTACTGCTTCCAGTTGTTCCTTGATCTAAGATACCCTTGTAAAGTAAGACTGGATGGTCTCAGCATTCTGGATCTTTACATTCTTCAACTGGTTCCTTAGATTCATCTTTCGATTAATGTTCTTCCCTTCAAACAGTTTGGTTAGGGCATCAAACATGGCTTTAGGTGTCTTGAGGGAGGACACCTGTGGTATGAGGTGATCCTTGATAGAATCTGCAGTGATCCTCTTTTCCATAACCAAATTCTTCTTATGTAATGCCTTGGCCTCATCTCCCTCTGGAACTGGAACCTCCTCACTGATGTAGGAGTCCAACATATTCTCTTCCAGGACCAGGGAGATCCTATACTTCCAAGCTCGAAATTTATCAGCTCCCTCAAGCTTTTCATCAAGCTTGGTATGAAGATACATCTTAACTAAGAACCTCAAATGGAAATACAAAAGATTTATATCTTACCAGGTCAAGATGTTAGATTTGGATTTGGAGCTGAAATCCTGTAGTGTTGGTTCAAGAGCAGATTAGGGTTTTTCTTTCCCGGAGTTCTGTCCAACCAAATGCTTTGATTTTGAGGAGGAGATCAATCCAGGCCTGGGCTCATTGAAAAATTCCACTTCTGTGAAAAGCCCTAATTTTCGGCAGCAGTGTTGGGTCCAAAACTGAAAAACCTCAAAATTGGATTCTACTTCGACAGAAAGATGCACCCTAGGGAGGAGAGTTATTCCAGCCTTCTTTTGCTGAAAATCTGTGGAGAGAGATCCACAAAGTAGGAAGCCCTAGTTCCCATAGCTGCATAGTGTCTTCTTCTCAGGTTAGCTCTGATACCATGTTAGATTTTTAACATTATGATCTTTTAACTGAGAGAACAACAAGCACATCAATCAAACACAAGAGACAATCGGAACACAATGTTTTTCCTCAAGGAAACCATAAATGGAGAAAACCTTGCAACTTCCTCAGAGATAGAATAAGCACCAAAGTAAAACCCCAAAATAGTAGGATGATCTCCCGACAACAGTAACCTCTTTCTTCTAGCCCCAGTGACTTTCTCTTCCTCAGCTATGCACTACAACTGAGTGTGAGTGAATGTGTGATAAATAGAAAGGTCACCTCTCTATTTATACTAATTCTTGACATGACTAAAACCCTACTAGGGCCGACTTCACTAGGTGAGTCTAATAACACTAGTGCCCTGAAACTGCGGGGATTTTAACTTTTAGACAATAGGAGGGTTACCCACAATGACTTGACATGACTTGTTTACATTATAGAACCTCCTGATAGGAACATCGGGGCATGACATGAATCAGCTACATCCCGGAATAAACATAGGGTTACAATAGATAAGAAATACAAGTGAATAGATTCCAAAGTTACAATTACATCAACAACTACAAACTCATAATGCCCATACCTTATTCTGAAGGCTGTCTTATGAATTTCTTCATCCTTGATTCTCACCTGATGGTAACCTAACCTCAAGTCAATATTGGAAAATACCCTTGCTCCTCTCATTTGATCAAAGAGGTCATCAATCCTAGGAAAAGGATACTTGTTCTTTACTGTGACTTTGTTCAACGATCTGTAATCAATACACAATCTGAGTGTACCATATTTCTTCTTTACAAACAGAACTAGTGCTCCCCAAGGAGACATGCCGGGTCTGATATACTTCTTCTCCAATAACTCTTGCAGTTGCATCTTCATCTCTATCATTTCTGGTGTACTCATTTTGTAGGGTGTCTTGGACACTGGTGATGCTCCTAGCACAAGTTCAATTGTGAAATCAATGTTCCTCTTTGGAGGAAGCCCTGGAATCTCATCAAAAAACACATCCTTGAATTCCTGCAACACATGAAAGTCCTCCGACCTAGGAGTTTCATTCTTTGGTGCCTCCAAAATATGAGCTATATATAATTGGTAACCTTTCCTACAGAACTTCTTCAACTACATTGCTGAAACCTACCTCACAGAAATCACCTTTGGAATTCCTTTCACACTCCTTGAGTTGCCTTCTTCATCCAAGAACTCAAAAGCCTTATTATAACAGTCAGGATTTACTCTGTGAGCTTCTAACCAATCCATTCTAATGAGAACATCATAGGAACCAAGTGGTAGAACATTCAAATCTACACAAGTCACCAATGCATTCATAACCAATAGACATTTCTCTACCACTTCGCTAACCTTTCTCTCAGTTCCAGTGGTTAGCTGAACTAACCAAGATTTGCTATGCTTTACTTTCATAAAGGCACAAATCTCCACTACTCTAGGAGTAATGTAAGTGTGAGTAGAACCAGGTTCAATCAATATAGAAATAGATTGCTCAACAATATTACCTACAACTTCAACCATAGTTGACTGGTGATCTTCCTAGCGGTCCTCTAGTGCTACATAAATCCTAGGGATGGCCCTTACTAGTTGACCCATTGTTTCTGCTTCTTAAATGTTGTAAGTTGGCCTTGAACTCTCATTCTCAAGTGGACAATTTCTGCGCATGTGGGGTCCTCCACATTTCCAACATTGGCGAGGTTCTCTGTTCTGCTGTGGATCTCTTGGTTTCTCTCCCATCACTCTAGTTGGCTACTTTTCAGCTTGTGATGGTTGCTTTTGCTGATTCGTGAAGCTAGAAGGTTTGAAACCTTTCTTCCTTTGGTCAGACTTCTCATTCTTCTTGTCCTTCCATGACTTATGGTAATGAGGTTTTCCTTTTCTTTGCTCATAGCAATACTTAGCCTTCCGAATTGCTTCGTCAAGAGTTCTAGGTTCATAAACTTGATTCTGTCTTAGTAAGACTGAGGCAACCCACTCAGAAAACGTCGAATTTTCACTTTTTCATCTTTGATGTACCTGGCATACCTCAATAGTTCTAGGAACGTATTTGCATACTCTTCCATGGTCTGTTGTCCCAATCTAATCAAATGGAATTCTTTGATATTGTCATCATAGTACCTGCCAAAGAGGTATTTCTGCTTGAAATACTTCTAGAACCATTTCCACTTAAGTCTCCTTTCAATGATCCTCCTTACTTGCTCGAAGTGCTCCCACCAAATGGATGCCCTTCCATTCAAATTGAATATGGAAACCCTTTACTTCATGTTCCCCGAATAATACTAAACTTGGAAGTACTTATTTATCCCAAGAATCCAAGCTTCAACTTCTTGTCCAGTCTTTACCTCGCCATCAAACGTAGGAGGTTTAGCCTTCTTAAATTCATCCTGAGAGCGATCCCTACTGTGCCTCTTTCTCTTTCCCTTGTGAGAAGAAGAGCTTGAATCCCCACTTGATTCTTCTGAGTCAGATGATCTACTAGCAGTCCTTCTTATTCTTATAGTACTGCTCTTACTGCCTTCAGGTTTTACTATACCCTGTCAAGAGTCTATATTTTTTTGCAATTCTGTCAAACTCTACAACATAGTAGCATTCAACTGATGCTGCTCTTCCTGGGCCTTAATCAAGATTCTCATGGTGGCTGCAATATCTGGCGGTGTCTCTTGGAATCTCCTTCCATTAGACTCTATGTCATCATTTCCAACTCAGACCTTTTCCCCCATAGCATATCGCGCATGCTCGTAGGAGTCTCGAGCATCATATCTGTCATGGGTTCTCATGGCTGAACCACAACCTACTTTTCCAAAATTTACTATGAATTTGCAAAATGTATTATCAACACCATTTGTTAGACACACTGTAATTCAAAATCAAAACCATTTACTTATTTTCACCTGGCCTATCTAGGCCCAATGTTGTAACCGATAGCTTTGGTTAACTGATTCCTGGCTTATCCAGAACCAATGCTGCAACCCGCAGCTCTGATACCACACTATAGTGTACTACAAGTTGGTATTAGAGGGTATTCTTGACTGCTTTCCGGCCCATCTAGGCCCAATGCTACAACCCACAGCTTTGATACCACACTGTAGTGTACTACAAGTTGGTATCAGAGGGTATTCTTGACTGCTTTCCAACCCATCCAGGCCCAATGCTACAACTCGCAGCTATGATACCACATGGTCACGTACCCATGCCCCAATATCACGCAGAATTAAAAATTTCATCGAGAGCCTTTACTATTCATCAAAACACAAAGAATGGCTGTGACCACATCTCAGCATTTCCAACACTGTCACGCTCCCTCCCATCTTCCATTGATCAGTTTGAATATCTGCAAGGAAATATCTCAGAGGAGATTGGATGGCGGAGAGAAAACGTGAAAGAAATCAGACTGGCATACGGTTGTTATAGCGGATTTCACCACTCCAGGTGAATGACACTTTGTATGGCCTTCCCCTCTCCCGCTGCAGACTCTTTAGACCCCATGGACCATATTTTATCCTTTGATGTTTCCTTGACCATCCCAAAAAACTATATAAAAGATGATATATGCGGCTTTTTCCCCAATAACCGCGTACATACGTGGGTTTGACTCCTATAACTGCATACATCGGGATGTGTGCATAGTTCAAATCCTTTTGGAGTTTTCCTTGACATGGATCCGACTCATTTGACTCCTAGCCTTCCATATGCCTTGAGATCGCTTGGATTCGACCCTTCATTACCCCTTGTGAAGCTATATAAGGAACCCCTTGGTACATTGAAGGCATATAGAGAGATTGAAAGCAATGAAACTATAGTCCATTGTTGCCGGAATTTATGCTTGAGTCTGCATCCCTTTGTCCCTTTGGAGCACTGTTGTGTTCTTCCCAAGCTTGCCTTTTGCTAGTGAGCTTTCTATCTAAGTGATGGAGGATTGAGGTGGTGGAGGCCCAAGTGGGGGATTCAGTTTCTTCAATTCGCAGACGTGTCGTCAGAGGTTGTATCTATCTTGTAAACTCTGATTTATATTAATAAGAACTATCTTTTTCTGTCCAATGATGTGTATTTGATTGAATATTGTATCCATTGGAATATGTCAAATGCTTTTACATTATTGATTATATATGCTAGAATAGATATAACACCATGATACATAGTATGCTTGTATTGTTTACTTGTTGTTGAGGAAGTATTATATCAATTCAAGCTGAAGATTGGAAATCTCAATGGGGATCTACTTCAACCGTCCGGAATAAGGTACGAGGTCTGATCCTTTAGTGTTAGACATTTTATTTCTATTGCATATTGGGAAAGATTGATTTCTGGATTCAAAGCTATCTGTTGTGGTACCCCAAGCCATAGGAATTTCTCTCCGTAACAGAATTGGCGACTCTGCTGGGGATGTCCCTTGTTTTCATTTGGGGTTTGCGGGCACAATGGGCTTGATATTATTGACTTGCTCTCTATTTCTCCCTGTTTTTGTGTCGCATTTTATAGTATGTTTGTCCATTGACACTCCCCTTTATTGGTTTGGCCTTGGCCTGCTTTTTACCACTGCCTTCTCTGTATACGCGGTTTTTTTGGCCAAAAGTCGCGTACATACGCGGATTTTTGGCCAGAAGTCGCGTACATACGCAACTGTTCTTTATACAGTCACCTACATCCTCCCTTTTGGTGATTCTGATGTTGTGGGAAGTTGCTGGGTGGGTTGTGAGTTTGGTTGGGTCTTCCTTGGGTCTGATGTTGTCTGTTGGATGCTTCTTTTGTGACCAAAGACCGCATTTTCATTGATTTTTCTTTGAAAGTAGTTTTAGTCATTTTTCCTTTTTGTTTTTCCATTAGTGCATTACTCTTTTTGTCTTGGTGTCTTGTTGGGCTTGTCTTTTATACTTGCTGCAGAGACTGAGAGTTTTAGATGACTTTTATTGCATTTTTCATTCTTTTATATTGAAAAATACAAAGTAGTTGCACTCTTAGTTGCATCTTAGATATGGATTTGAGGAGGTACTTGCATTGGATTGCTTGGATGAGAGTTGTGTTTAGGATTTCATATAGGAAGGATTGCATTGGCATTCAGAAAGGAATATATATTTATGCATCTCATGTAGTGGCATACTCTATTTTTCATTTGACAAAGATTGCACTTAGCATTGTTTGTTATGGTGTGCACTTTTATTTCACTGCTGAGTATTCATATCACTAGTTGCACGGCCATTTCCCTTTGAGTAATTACAGCCAACTAAAATCAACGCTAATTAAAATGAACTACACTCTTTTCTTTTCTAGGGTGCACCAACAAGCTTAGGTTTTAGGATCTTGGAATAGTTCATTGTAAGTCAATTCTCCAAGATCACTAAACAACAACATATAGGTGTCTGTCCAGGGAGTGTGTGAAATCCTTGGTATAACCATCGTTCTCAGGATCCTCCTCTCAAACGGGAGTTAAGCACGAGGCAGTGTGAGCGGTTATCGATTGGGATGACCCCTAGTCATAACTGAGTAGCACCGGAGATATTTCCAGGATTGTATTCGTATCTGGGGGCTCTTTCGAGAGTTTCGAGCTTTGCTACCCTGCCCATATGGTCAATCTCGCCTGCAACTGTCCGCCTGAGCTTTGATTATATTGAGGTGACCTTAGTGACCTTACCTAGGATATCGAGGGGGTACTTGTAGAGGTTATTCTGCAAGTGTCCCGGCCAAGTAGAGGTCGGACAACATAGTCGCTATATGCATTGAAGCTGAGGGCCACTATAATTGGTTATGTACCTCCGCTTGTAGTGTATGAGAGTTTTGGGCCTCTCCTAGGCGAGACATACCTGCTGCATTCGGGAGCTCACATATACTCCCCTTAGTTTGCTTGTATTTTGGTTGTAGATTTTCTTAGGAGTGTGCTCTTTGTGCGCTAGTTGGCCTTTGGGATTGTGATGACTTGAGTATATTTATGCTCTCTTGAGTTCGGGTCCTTTTACTTTTGGCATGCCTGGTATCTTATCACCCGTCCTTGGTCCTAGTACGGACCCTGGTGTCAGACTTGGGGGCATCACAGCCCCTTACCGTGCTCATAGATTTGGGAATGGTCATATTCCATCCTCTACTCCATTTGTGGAGGACTTTTATTCCCTTCGCTCGGTCTTTACACTGGTGGTCACCCTCATGGGGGTGGTAGTAGATGCACGAATGTTGGGTCTACACCTTACTTTCCTTTTTATGTCCCATCGTCCACTGCATTGTTTCCTTTGGGTGCATTTGTCATGATCATTCCTCCCTATATCCTATAGTTTGGATTCTTTATTGACTATTTTGGGTTGTTTTGGTCTAATATGGTTGTCATGTAGGGTCCAAGTTTTGTACACTCTCTCCGAGGTTTCGACCCATTCGTGCCTGTCATAGGTATGATGTCTGAACTGGCATATAGGTTAGGTTTCACATCCGCTTGCACTTATGCATTGCCTTATGACCATTCCAACTTAACCTTAGGTACGAACCCATTCCATGGTATCACGGAACCTTCATGCTGCTGTTAGAAGTGGTACTATGTGAATGGTAGAGCTTTCCTTTACATGGGTGTCCTAGTTAGCTCCCTTTTGCATTTGGTACCCATGCTACGAGTCCTCTCTTAGGTCCGGGAGTCTCTTTTAGTCCCACCATGTCCTTAAGCAAGAGCTTCATACTCCTCTTGAACTTTATGCTGACCATTTCCCCGAGACTCCCTTATGTCAAGTTGTGAATGCATTATCATGAGTTTTGCCTGCCTTATTGAGCTTTATGCCGGCTCTCCTGACATTGTGTTTCAGCCATATAGCCTGATCTTGTCTCATGTCTAGCCATGCAGAGCCATTTTTTATATCCTTCACAGCTTGATTTTCCTTTTTACCGGGAGGGGATTTTCCCCTGAGTGTCGATATCCTACACATGTATCCTGGCATTGAGCATAGGTATGTTCCACTGCTTGGAACTAGTTTGTTTTCCCTTATGACACTCGTCTCCTCCTAGTGTGTAACTATAAAGCTAGTTTATTCTTTTTTCAAGCTTTTCAAATAACTGAAAAAGTCCAAAAAAAAATCAAAAAACCAAAAAGTCGGACAAGGAAAGATGTTATCTTTGGCAGCTGTTGAGTCGTGTCGCCTTCGAACAGAGCACTGTATATCACATCCATTGGTTGGGTTATAGTTTGACTTAGGAGTTGTACTCGTTATCTGAGTTTATCTCCACCGACTGGTTAAGCTTCCAGTCCCTATGGAGCCTCTATTGATGCCTCCTATGTCACAGAGATGTCCCAGTTTGTATATCGAGTATATGCTGCCTTCATTCAGTCACCATACACCGTTATTCTCTTGTTCGAAGGAAGTTGAAACCTGTGTCACCCATTCCTCAGTTATCTTGACTTTGCATGTCGGCCATTCCCGGTACAGTTACTGGTTCATGCACTTTATGATCGAGTCCTTCCACATTAGACAGCTTTGCTGAGTACCTCGTGTTGGATGATGGGGGATGCCTTAATGCCCTCCTTCCAGCGGATTTCATCCCATCGACTTTAGATCATCTATTCTGGGATTGGAATCTAGAGTCCTTTTGAGTGCCTTGAGACTTGCAGTCATCAGTGGCAGGTTCTCTCGCCATTGACATTTTCTTGGGAATACATCAATGTCCCCTGATCGATGGATTCTATCAAGTGTTCGACCTCAACACATCTATTCACACTTGTTAGTTTGCATTCTAGTACCTTGATTCCCATTATCATTATCGGTGGGTAATCTCGCGTCTGTTAACGGTATACATCAATGACCGGTAATCAAACGATGGACTACTATGTTCGACCTCGACACCTCTATTCGCATAGCAGGACATGTACTCGTAGCGGTTTGTGTAGACGACCTTCCAGACTGGTGGCAACTCTT
>LPNX010148751.1:246674-270039 GCA_001517045.1 Pseudotsuga menziesii | reverse complement strand
GCAGACTCTTTAGACCCCATGGACCATATTTTATCCTTTGATGTTTCCTTGATCATCCCTAAAAACTATATAAAAGATGATATACGCGGCTTTTTCCCCAATAACCGCATACATATGCGGGTTTGACTCCTATAACCGCGTACATCGGGATGTGTGCATAGTCCAAATCCTTTTGGAGTTTTCCTTGACATGGATCCGACTCATTTGACTCCTGACCTTCCATATGCCTTGAGATCACTCAGATTCGACCCTTCATTACCCCTTGTGAAGCTATATAAGGAACCCCTTGGTACATTGAAGGCATATAGAGAGATTGAAAGCAATGAAACTATAGTCCATTGTTGCCGAAATTTATGCTTGAGTCTGCATCCCTTTGTACCTTTGGAGCACTGTTGTGTTCTTCCCAAGCTTGCCTTTTGCTAGTGAGCTTGCTATCTAAGTGATGGAGGATTGAGGTGGTGGAGGCCCAAGTGGGGGATTCAGTTTCTCCGATTCGCAGACGTGCCGTCAGAGGTTGTATCTATCTTGTAATCTCTGATTTATATTAATAAGAACTATCTTTCCTGTCCAATGATGTGTATTTGATTGAATATTGTATCCATTGGAATATGTCAAATTCTTTTACATTATTGATTATATATGCTAGAATAGATCTAACACCATGATACATAGTATGCTTGTATTGTTTACTTGTTGTTGAGGAATTATTATATCAATTCAAGCTGAAGATTGGAAAGCTCAATGGGGATCTACTTCAACCGTCCGGAATAAGGTACGAGGTCTGATCCTTTAGTGTTAGACATTTTATTTCTATTGCATATTGGGAAAGATTGATTTCTGAAGTCAAAGCTGTCTGTTGTGGTACCCCAAGCCATAGGAATTTCTCTCTGTAACAACGGTTCTGGTGTTTTCTTTTCCTTGCAAGCAAAACACGACATTCCAGAACTGGGTGCTCTGCCCAATTCAAATTTTCCCATACTCTTCCCCTTCCAAGCAATAATTACCTCAACCACCTTCTGGCAGAATAAATGGTTGGGAAGAAAGACAAGAAAGAGGTTAGTTGATAGTTCTGATGGGTTCTCCTCATGACACATGGATTTTCCCCAAACAGGTTCAAGGTTAACATTCCCCACCCCCTTATCCTTAGGAAAAATCATGCCCCCATCTCATTATTCGTTGCATTGACATAGCTGGCTATGGGTTTTTTCATTAATTTTCATATTTACATAATGTTCACAAATGTGCTTGACTTAGCACAGAAACTATAGGCATCAACCACGATCGCCTATATTCCAAACATCAATCAGTGACATGGCCTTGGCCTTGAGCTCCTTGTCATGATTCCATATAATATTTACATCATATATATTAATGCAACGAGGTCAAAACCAAGGTGTTACTTCCAAGCACCTAAAAGGTGTTAGGTGCAACCAGGATTAGATTTTGCCACATAAAATGACTAAATATTGAATAGGAATGAAGGATTTTGACTAATTGATAAACGATTATACCCTTTTCCTTGATGGTTTCATAGTTCTACTCAAGGGTAGCTATTGGAATAACCCAACAATCCTATGGTAAAGAGGCTCGTGGACCTACCTAGTTGGTTCCACATCATTTTGAAGAACTTGTAACATATAAGTATTTCACATTTACAAACAATTATTATGAAACACTATATTTAATCTGTGAGTAAGTCGATTTACTAGTCCACGGAAAAATATAGCAGGTTTAATAAAAGATTGCGTTTCATTATGAAAAGAAAGGAGAGCAACTTTTGTTTTTGTTTATATTAATACATATATGAAGGTGCTTTTCTTTAGAATAAAAAAATACAATTATGAATGTGAAGGGAAGATAGTATCTTCCTTATAATGAATAAAAGTTATTTTACTACTAAAGTATATTAAGAAATAAAACTATTATTAACTTGCAAAGAACAAGGGATAAACACGGTAGTTATTGAAAAGAAATTGTAAATCTATATCAAAAAGAAAGTTTTTTTTTCAAAAGAAAAAATACCAGTCTTTGTTATTCATATGAATCAAAAGACATCTTTTACAATATCAGAATGTTGATATTCTGATCCCAAGTCCATGCGTCTACCAAAGTAGATATCAATACATAGCAGCAAATGCATCAAAAACAAATCTGCAATATAAGAGCCAGATTCCAGAACCAACAGCAGCATCTGAGAGATATATACCACAGCCAAAGCAAATGGAAAAACGTCTGATCATAGCAGACTTTACTCATCATCCCTGATAAACAGGTCAGAAAAAACTGATATATATCAAAGATGAACTTCAGACATACAAAATCAAAGCATCGCAGGTTGGCAGGAAGGACTCATCATGGAGCAGCAAGAAGTAATCTATCAGAAACAGGGACCATTGCTGAAATAAAAAGATATTCAGCTACTCTAAAAGAGATTTAATAATCCTTGATTTACAATCAATCCATCCAAAGATTCAGAGAAAGAGACAATGCCCATATCCATCTTCATGCCTTGTTTAGAGAGTTCATTTGCCTGCAAGTTATGCTCACGATATGTATGTCTAAAGGTCACCGGCGGGGCCCTTTGTAGCATAAGTGTAATGTCACGACACCAGTGCATCAAAGAAGGCACATCAAGGGCAGAATTCCTGTTTAACCATGAGATAATAACCAAAGAATCCCCATAAATCAGCTGAATAGGAATACCCATCAGATAGCTGACTTTTAGAATTGCCCAGCAGGCCAATAATTCTGCTCTAGTATTCGAGCTTCTACCACAGCCCATAGAAAAACTGTAAAAATGATAATCATTTATATAAATCACATAACCTGAACCTCCAATATAATCTGCTGCAGCACCATCGAAAAATCCGCATGGGAAACATTTGATTGGGTCTGGGCCAATAATGTGAGATTTATGAATTTTTATAGGCACAGGATATGAAGTTAACAGGCTTTCAATTCTAGCAATCAAAGCTGAGAGGGAAGGCTTCTTATTTTCAAATAGGCTGAAGTTTCTAGTGAGCCAGATTCCCCAAAATATAAACAGGGGCAGGAAGAAATAAGGGGCAGATTTTGAAATACGAGTGAACCAGCAATCCAAATAGGAGTGTACAGAACTAAAGATGGGGAAAGAGCATCTAAATTTTTTCTCAAAATAAGAGTATAAACGAATCGAGAAAGGGCAGCAGAAAAATAAGTGATGTATATCTTCCAGGTTATTCTCACAGAGAGTACATCGACTAGGTCCATTGTATCCTCTAGTCTGCAATTGTTCCCAAGTTAATATCTTTTGAAATATCATTAACCAGGAAAAACATTTTATTTTCAGTGGGATAGACAAAGACCACAGAATTTTTAGAACTTTGTCATTTAATTCCGAACAGATATTTGAAATAATACAAGTATAACCTTCAGCAGCAGATAATGGTCCAGTATACTTGTGATGAGTCCAAATTAGGGAATCAATTTGGTCAGTAAGCCGGATACGTCCAAATTCCAGACCTCTAACATAATTTTTCCATATAGTCTTCCACTCACCAATAAGATCAATTAAAAGCATGCTTGTTGTAAATAAGAAATTTCATCGTCTATTATTATCTAAATGGCAATAAGGTACAATAGAACACATATTAAGTATAATATAGTGTTTTAATTATAATGTTAGAATAGAAACTTTTATTTGAATTTTATAAATATTATATCATTAATACTTTTTATAATCTATAAAGCATTAAACTCAAGCTTTATGGTATCATTCTTATTTGAATATTAGTCTACACATGAACTTTGTCTCATGAAGCTTAAAGCATTATGATGAGTATACACAAGAATTAAGCATTCTTATTTGAATATTAGTCTACACATGAACCTTGTATCATGAAGCTTAAAGCATTATGACGAGGATACACAAGAATTAAGAGATATGGTTTTATTATTTAACTAGATTTAAATTGAAAAACCAATAATATCAATCAATTGCTTTTTACATGAGGTTTACCAATTAATGCTGGTTACATAATAATGGAGGAAATAAATATCTTCTTAGATTTCCTAATTCTAACATGGAAATAAAGAAGGAGAGTGGTGTGCAATGTACATCTTAAACATAACAAAAAAATGTAGTATCGTGTTTTACAACTAAACCAAATTTTAAGTAGTAGAATAGCAAGTGCTACAAGTTGATATTAGAGTCACATTACAACACTTGGGCCTTTTTGTCTAAAAAAAATTATAACATAAACATGTTAACTAAAAAAATATTTTCTATAAAATTATAATTTGTTTTACTATAAGTAACAACAATTATTATGGAAAAAGTCTCTAATCAACAAGGAGTCATGAATCAACAGTCATGGGATGATGGAATTTGGTTAGAACTAAATGAATGTAGAGAACAAGAAACTCGTTTATAAATGTTACTTAGAAACAATGAGAAGTATTAGGGTTGAATTATAGATTTATAAGGCTAATAACAAAAGACTACTAAAATCTCAAGAGTAATAACATGAGTTAAATGTAGTATTTTTATAGGGGTTGACTGAGAAAAACACTCATAAACAACGAGGACAAACTTCTAGTAACATGGGTCAAAATTCTCGTAAATCAAAAGATTTAAGTTCTATAGATGAAACAGACTCTAGTAGTGAAGATTCAAGTGAAGACAGAACTACAATAGAAAGTTTTGGGAAAAGGAATTCAAAAAATTCCTCACATAGGATGAGGAAGAATGAAACTTTAGGATTGATGTGCAAGGAGAATTTAAGAAATTAAAACCACCTACATTTGATAGCGAGATGAAAACGAGAGAAGAGGTTAAATCATGGTTGTTGGGCATGAGTAAATATTTCCAGATTTATGATTATTCTAGGACTCTGAAGGAAAAAATGGCAATTTATAATTTGAATGGGAAAGCTACCATCTAGTGGAATGATTTGAAATCAATGAGTACATTAGTGAGAAATGAATCAACTTGAAATAGTTCAAGAAAAACTTCAAAAATAAATACTTATTAGAAAGATACTATGGTAAGAAAATGAAAGAATTTCATGAACCGAAGTTAGGCTAGATGACTATGGAATATTTCTATAATAAATTCATAGAAATGTTGAGGTATGTCTCTTACATCAAGGATGAAAAGATAAAAATACAATTATTATTAAACTATTTACCTCTGTCCTTAAGGACAAAATTAAATATGATGAGCCAAAGACTCTAGATGAAGCAATCAAGAAGGACAATTATTGTTATGATTAGTATAGGTAAAGGGTTGAACATCCTAATGGATAGGAAGAAAAGAAAAAGGAAAAATCAAATCAAAGTCGAAAGAGATTTAAGTTTTCTCAATCAAGAAATCAATCCAAGATTTTTGTAGGTAATAACTATGGGAGAAATAATAACTAGCAAAACACACTAGCTCAAAGAGGGACTAAATCTATCACATATTCAAACATCAAAAGATAATATGAACCATCCAAGGACCCTTAAAATCTTGGGGCCATGGTGAATCTCATTTTTTCAATAATTATCCACATAAATATAGAAACAATAGGATTGTTCATAACATCTAGGAAGCTAGAATAGTTGAGGATGTGGAAAGGAATATTCCTAAAATAAATGAACCTCTAGATGATCGACAAGTTGATTAGCAATCCTCCATGGTTGAGGTAGAAGGTAATATTGTTGAGTGATCTGTGTCTATTCTAAGTGATCTAGGTTCTAGTATAAACTATATTTCTCCTACAATTACTGAAGCATGCAAGTTAGAAAAAATAAACACAAAAAACATGGTTAATTCAACTAGCTACCGGTAATAAGATAAAAGTCACAAAACTAATAAAATACTAATGTATAGAAATGAATGAATTGTGGAATAAATCTAATTGAATATTCTACCTTTAGGATCCTATTATATTCTCATAGAGATGGACTAGTTAGAAGCCCATAAATTAGTTTTCAAATGATTTGATAAAACATTTACTTGTACTGAAGATGAAGGAATATCTAGAAAAGTAATGGGTGTACCTAGGTCATATTCACTTAGGAAGATTTCAACATTATAATTAAAAAGGCGTGTCAAAAAATGATGCAATTTATATGCAAATCAATTATTTAATTTTTCTAAGGATGATGATAAACCTTCTCTTGAAAACTATGCTATCCTTAAGGAATTTCTAGATGTGTTTCTAGAAGAAATTCCTGAATTATTTCCCAAGAGAGATAACGATTTCACCATAGGATTAATGCACCTATCTATATTAGTTTCTAAGGCCCCTCATAGAATGACCATTCCAAAATTGATAGAATTAAATATACAACTATAAGGATTGTTAGATAAAAACTATATCAGACCTAGTGTGTCTCCTTCTGGAGCACTTGTTCTATTTGTTAAAAAAAGGATATTACGCTAAGGTTATGTATAGAATATCGCCAATTAAATCAGATGAAAATAAATAATAAGTATCCCATACCCAGAATTGACGATCTATTCGATCAAGTCAAAGAATAAAAAGTGTTTTCCAAAATTGATGTCAGACCAGGGTACCACCGGGTCAAAATAAATAATGCAAACATTCACAAAACAACGTACAGGATTACATATGCACATTATGAGTTTGTCGTTATTCCATTTGGCTATACAAATGTTCTAGCTACCTTCATGTGCTTAATGAATGGAACTTTCAAGAGTATTTGGATAAGTTCATACTTGTATTTATAGATGACATTCTCATATATACAATTAATGAATAGGAACATGAAAACCACTTAAGAATAGTTTTGTAGATTCTTAGAGAGCATCGTATGTATGCTAAATTTAGTAAGTGTGATTTTATCAAAATCAAGTTTAGTATTTGAGACATATTATCTCGAAGGAAGGAGTTGCAATAGACTTGGATACAATAAAGGCTATTGTGGAGGGACCTACTCCTAAATATATAGTATATATAAGGTATTTCATGGGACTCACTGGATATTATCAAATATTTATTGAATTTTTTTCAAAATTAACATATCCCATTACTGATTTATAGAAAAAAAAATCAAATTTGTATGGTCAACAAAGTGTGAGGAAAGTTTTCAAAAACTAAAACACTCACTACTACAACTCCTATTTTTAAAAATTGTACTCATACAAGGACTTCATAACTTGTATTGATGCATGTAAGGAAGGATTGGGTGGAGTTATTCTTCAAGGTAACTATGTAATTTGTTATGAACCTAGGAAATTGAAAGAACATAAGTGGAATTATGCCACTCATGATCTTGAGTTGGCTTCCATTATTTGTGCTCTTAAGATATAGTACCACTATTTACTAGGGATATTATTCTTATTGATGGCATATAACATTGGTTTAAAGTACTTGTTTGATCAACAAAATTTAAATGCAAGATAGGATGGGTGTTTAGCATTTATGAGTGAATATGACTTTAAAATAAAACATATAAAAGAGAAATAAAAAAATAGCATATGGCTTGAGAAAAAGTATACATGTGATTCATGCAACACTAGTAAGCAATTTCCAATTTGATCTAAAAATGAGAAATAAATCAACCATTGAATCTTATACTTTTTATGATCAAATGAAAAAAAATACAAGCCGAAAGAGATGAAAATGAAATAGAAGATTATAGTTTCAATGAAGATGAATTATTGATATTTAAAGGTAGATTATATGTAATTAACTCTACAAATTTGAAACTATTGATCTTAGATGAATTTCATAAGAAACCAATTCTAGACATACATGTTATCAAAATATGATCTAATCCCTTGTAAAAGAATAGTACTGGCCAAATATGAAATATGAAATAGTATACTTCTTAGAAATACGTCAAGAATGTCAGTAAGTTAAAGTTGGGCATTAACATCCTACAAGGTTATTGCAACCCTTACTCATTTCTGAGTGGAAATGGGAGGATATTCTTATGGATTTTAACATAGGTTTGTTTAAAAAAAGTAAGCAACATGATGTAATCATGGTAGTGGTATATAAATTAACTAAAGTAACACACTTTATTCCTATCAAATCTACCTTCAAATCCATCAATATAGCATACATTTTTATGAAAGAAATCTTTAGGTTGCATAGAATACCACAAACAATGATTTCAAACATGGATGTAAAGTTCACATCAAATTTCTATAAATCATTATTTAAAGGTTTAGATACTCAGCTGAATTTTAGTATTGTGTATCATCCCCAAACTAATAGACACTAATAGACAGATAGAAAGAACTAACCAAGTTCTAAAACATACTCTTTATATGTATGCAATGGATAGACCTATTTAGTGGAAATATTATTTGTATTTGGTTGAGTTTTCATATAACAATGGGTATCAAGCATCATAAAAAATTATCCCCTTTGAAATTTTATATGGTAGGAAATTTAATACACCAATAAGTTAGGGAAATCCTACAAATGAATTTATTTTAGGTTTGGATATGTTGAAGGATATGAAACAGGTGGTAAACAAGGTTAAAAAAAACCTAAATACTTATGTAGATTAAAATACACTATAGAAAGAGTTCCAAGTTGGGGATCATGTATTTCTAAAAGTAAGACAAAAAAGGAGTTCCCTAAAATTGGAAAAATGTTCAAAGCTTGAATCCATATTTTATATACCATTTAGATTCTGGTAAGGATATGATCGATGGCTTATCGACTTGCATTACCTGTTAATGTTAAAATTTACGATGTGTTTCATGTTTCTTTACTTAAAAAGTATATTCATGATCATAATCATAAATTATTGTCTGGAATGTGATTTAGGAGGAATTTGAAGGAGAATTATAGCCAAGACTCTAATGCATCTTAGACAAGAGAGAGACTTTTCTCTAGAATTGAGCCATCACTCAGGTAAAAGTGAAGTGGAAGCACTATGAACTTGATAAGGCTACTTGGGAAATTGAGGATGTCATGAGGAAGGAATATCCATTTTCGTTCCAAGAATGACAAGCTTCGAAACAAACATGAACACTGAGGACAATGTTTTTTTAAGGGGGGAGGGATGTAAGATCCCAAAAATGTTTTGTACTAGTTTATCTAAAACCCTTTTAAAATAAATGTAAAGTTATGAATAGATACATACATATATATTTTTTATTAGTATTATTCATAAAGTTGATTTGGCAGAGAACACAAAAAAGGGGAACTATGTCGGGAAGTGGAAAACACTGTTATATATGTTGAAATAGATAATAAAATCCGTTCGTCAAGATATAGATATGATAATATCTAACTACTAAAACAATTGAGGTGTCGAACCAAACTAATACCATGTTCCATGCAATAAAGGGAGTGGGAACCTTGAATAAGGATGTCAATTAAGTTATGAGGGATGCCTCAAACTAAGGGAGATATATTATTTAGAGCACTAAGAGTGTGTTAGGTATGCAATAATTCCAAGGTGATAATGGAGAAGGGGGAATACTAAGCCCAAGTCATGTGTACTACTCTGAGCACCTAGGTGTTTAGTACAACGAGGATCAAATTTTGTCACATGAAGTGATGGAATACTAAATAGGAATAAAGGATTTTAACTAAATGAGAAAATGTTATACCCTTTTCACTGATGGTGTCATAGTTCAGTTAAGGGGTGGATGTTGGAATAGACCAACAAGCCTATGGTAAGGAGACTCGTGGACCCACCCAGTTGGTTTCCACATCATTTTGAAGAAATTGTATCAGATAATTATTTATTATTTACAAACATTATCATGAAACATTGTATTTTATGTGTGAGAAAGTCTATCTTCTAGTCTATAGAAAAATATAACATGTTTAATGAAAGATTATGTTTCATTATGAAAAGAAAGAACTGCAAATTTTGTTTCTATTATATTACAACACAGATATGAAGATGTTTTCTTTGGAATCATAAATACAATTATGAATGTTAAGGGACGATCTGGTGTATTCATGTTACAATGAATAATAATTATTTTATTAAGTACATTAAGAAACAACAATATTATTACCCTGCAAAGGATAACATGGTAGATATTGAAAATAAATCATAAATCTATATCATCAAGAAAGATGATTTTCCATTTGGTACAAATGTATTTCTATAGCCTTAGTCAAATACAAACATACTAGTTATAAATACAAATTTTCACCTTATATTATTATCTAAATGGTCATTAAATATAACAAAACAAAAACTTAACTTTATGTGAATGAAAACCCCTATAATGGATTTCTAGAATGAAACATTACTCAAACTCTAGTTATAAAAGAATGGGGAACAATTACTAAGTTTCAATACTTTTATTAAAATTATAAACCCCAATGTAAACCCTGGAAGTATTACAAGCAAAATCAACAAGATAAATGGATGGTAATAGAGGACAAGAAAGTGTGCATGTGCGTGCGTGTGTGTGTGTGCGCGTGCACACGCGTGCATGCATGAGTGTGTGTGCATGCTAGTAACATAGGCCGAGATACATAAAAACAAATACACTAGAGCAAGCTAAAAACATAGACATATAAGAAAAATGAAAACATTATAAATCCTCACATACATAATTTTATTGTACCATCATATTTACAATTAACAACAAAAAAATTACAATCCACGATGAAAGAGGGAATTATCATTTCCTATACTAAAAATATATTTGCATGTAATTAAGTATAATCTAGTCCTTATACAAACAAGCGATCAAGATTATACAAATCCAAAGACAAACAAAATAAAAAGTTATGTCTGAACACAAATGGTGTTCCATTAGCAAAATGATGGTTATGTTACAGTAAAAGAGAAAACCCTCATGAGAAAGAAAACCCAGCAAACAAACCTAGTATACCTACTTCTAATAAGTTCAATGGTCAAGGCTTATAAGAGTCAGCCTCATACTTTGCGATAAAAGAATTCGAGGGTTTTCCTTCAAATGATTGAAATCCCTCACAGTATATATATATGTAAAGGTAAATATTCAAATCGAAAAATAAACTACAAAATTAAACAAATATAACAGAATAGTGAAGTCGAGATTGGAAAACTATACCTGGTTACATGAAGAGGCTGATTCCCACCCATATGAAAAACAAAACCCTAAATAGATTAATTGATTTGGGAGATAAATCATTTTATAATGAATACCAAAAGAAGAATATGAAGAGTAAATTCTACCTTGACCACAAAAATTGAACCTATGGAACAGGTTCAAACCATGCTCAAATATTTGAAAAACCGTGATGCCATAGTCACCTTTCATAACAAAACAAAAATATATAAACCATATATATTATCTTCCTAAAATATATAAAACCCCATTATTTCGAAAGTTTATCTTCCTGGAAACTAAATAAATTACAGGAAGAGGCGAAGTACACAAGCAAGCGAACCTTGGTCCGAAAGGAATATAAATATTATAGCTTTAACATTTACTTAATATTCCAAGGCTTAGACAGTAAGAGCAATTTCTGGTATTTACTCTAGAATAATGTTATGAACAGGTTAAGAACTCAGTGCACCAATATGAACAGATCCAGAAACTATCCATTTACCTTTCCTTTGGACTGGAGAAAGAGGTGTTCAGACCAAATGCTAAATGAAACAGAAGTAGGGTGGTTTACTCCTTTCCACTGAAAATCCTAAAATGCATTAATTTCCAAAACAATTGTCACATTAGAGTCGCACCACGACGAAACCTGAAAGTCTCTAGAGTGAATATAATCGCATGTATTAAACCATACATAAGTGCACCCACAAAATATGAATGTTTGATATGGCATAGTAGTAATATATGACACAAATTTAATCAGTGTATCTAAAACCATTCTCAAGTGCAATTTAATACTATGCCTAGAATTCTAAATTTATATATATGGTAAGTATAAGATTAATAAAGGTTTACGAGGTTATTGCAATTGAAAATGAATAATAGAGATGAGTTGTTGTAAATATAAGGTAGTGAGTTCAAATCCCCATAAGTATTTAAAAAACATAGTATAAGATTAAAAAGGCAGAGTAATATATAACAAATACAACGAAGTTGCAATACCATTGTTTACCGGCTAATAATAATAATATTGTAGTATATGATATATAATAAATGCGATGAAGTCGTAGTACCATTGTTTACATGGTAACAAGATTGTAGTGTATATGCAATATAATGTTAGAACAAAAACCTTTAATAGAATTTCATAAATATTTCTTATAAGCTATAAAGTATTATACTCAAGCTTTATTCTAGCATTCTTATTTGAATATTAGTCTACACATGAACCTTATCTCATGAAGCCTAAAGTATTTTGACTAGAATATACAACAAATGAGAGATATGGTTTTGTTACTTAATTAGCTTTATATTGCAAAAATAATAAGTTTAATTAATCAAATGTTGTTGCATAATAATGGAGGAAACAATTACCTTCTTATATTTCCTAATCCTAACAGGGAAATAAAGAAGTAGTGTGGTGTGTACGGTACATTATTCTTAAACATAAATAAAATTTAGGATCGTGTTTTACACTTGTTCCAAATTTATAGTAGTAGAATAGGATGTGTTACACTCCACTTGTGTCATGTTGAATCACATTTGGAAGAAGCTTGGTTCTTCAAAGTGACCATGTCTTTATGTCGTTTCATGCATATGATGACCAACCCTCCTATCCATAAGGCCTTCTCTAAAATGTCCTTATAGAATCCATCAGTAAGAAAATCCCAATAGATATTGAGGTTATTGACACCTAGTTAACTACAACCTCCTCCTTGGTCATAGCTACAAGATGTATGCAATGAAAGAAGTCACCTCCATTGTGTTTTGACTTATGGCATTCCCTCCTAACAAAAGTGTCAGTGCGCTTGATCAACTTACATACCATTATCCCAAGGATTGTTCTAATCTACATATTTTTTTGCATGTGGTCGAGGGAAACTTTTCCATGCCTTTTTTAATTGGAGTTGGTCTTGGAATATCTAAGATGCCTCCTTGATTTAAAATTTTTCAAAGCCTTCCCCTCTTACCACCCAAGAGAATGTTTCAGAATTATTCACCCTTACCTTGGAAAATACCCCTGATAAGCAACCATGTTCACCACATCCTACCCTTATGATAGTATATCTATGGGCAGGAATGACTATTTATCAAGTGTTTTTCCTCTTTCCTCCTCCAGCGATTGTTGGAACCCCTCTGATAGCTACCCTTAACCTTCCTTGGCTTAATTTAAGTCTTCCTATTTTTTATCTTATTCCACCAAACCCCCAACACACCCCTCAAGTGGTTTTAAAGTTTTTCTAACCTATTGGTACTTCTCATGCCCCACTACCCATGGTTATGAAGGAGGGCTTGCTTCCACCTAGCATACTCCCATAAATAAGGCTAGGGACCAAACCAAGAATGTGGCTATCCATCTTACCACGAACATGGCCATTGTTGCCTCCTCTTGGGCACCTCCTAGGGTCCATATGCCTTGTTCCATTTATGATATACTTGATCACGCCATCCATTATCTTGGAGTTGCTTGTTTTACATCTTCATATCCACATTCAGGAGGAGAAGGTTGATGTGAACACACCTATAGTTCATATTAACATCTGTGACACTACAAAAAAATGTAATAATAAATGCATACCAATCACCCATGTACATTATGTGGCAAATATGGACACTACCCACACCATTGTACAAACCTCCAAAATTTTAGTTCAACCTTGGTTAAACTACACCTTAGGTCTCTAGAACCTCAAGTCACCATCATCGAGGAGGTACCCCCACCTAATAAGTGTCTCGGTTTTATTATTTCTAAACAAAGGATCATCATCGATCCTCTGAAAGTTCAAGCAATTATTGAACTCCCCCCTCCAAAAACATTGCACCAATTGGAAAGACTCCATAGCAATATGAAATTCTTATTTCAGCTTATCCCAAAACATACCACAATTGTTCATGGATTCTTGAGACTGTTACATTCTAACACTCCTTTCATATGGATGAGCACGCTCATGAATCATTTTATGTCCTTAAATGTTCTCTAACTTTGGTACCTTTGATTAGTTCTGCAAAAATTGTAAAGGTTTTCATTCATTATATCTCATACTCTCCCTATGTCATAGTTGGAGTCCTTGTTCAAAAAGGTGATGATAGTATGGAACTTGCCATTTTCTATCTTAATAAGAACCTGTATAGTCCTTTTCTATGCTATAAACATGAAGATAATACTACATTATTAATCATTTTCTATGCTCAAAAGATGCACCATTACAACTTAATGAGTAAAATCAAATTCAAACTCTACATTGTATTTATTGAGTAGGTGCACCAACAAAGAAAAAATCATTCAATGGATCATAATTCTCCAAGAGTATGGCCTCAAATTTGCAACTCCCAAGAGTAAAATGGCATTCTCCTTAAATAATTTTAACTTATATCTCTCTACTAGCATTAACACTCCCCATATCAATTATGATCTCTATAATGAACATTTCTTCACCATTTCCTCAGATGATCATTGGTACAAGAACAATATTATTTATTTACACACTCAAAATTTTGACCCTCATCTCTCTTGAAATGTTGATCATTGGATTCATCACAGAGCCCCTCATTAACGTCTTATCAACAATGTCTTATCAATGAGGAGTTGACACCATGTTGTGAGGATGCCTCACTTTTGAGAATGATGAATGGGACATACTAAACGATTATCATAGAAGGTCATGTGGAGGAAACCTTTCAAGGATGGCCACCTAATAGAAAATTGTCTACAATAGTTATTTTTTTTCCACCTTATCCTCTAATTTCATTGAGGTGATGAAGTATTTCAAAAAGTGCCAATTTTTTTACCCAAATGCAAGGGCGTCTCCTCTCCCCTTACACCTAATTGTCACCATCGGTATATTCTCAAAATGGCACATTGAATTCATGAAATGTAAACTTATGTTGGTTAGTGGCCATAAGTACATCATAGTGGTTGTGAATATTTCACCAAATGAATTGAGTCATAGCGGTTGTTCCTATTTCACCAAATGAATTGACTATTTCACCACAACGTCACATTTCTTCTTTAACCATGTCATCACTCGATTTAGTGGTCCAAAATAATTAGTTTTTTTATCACAACACTCGTTTCAAAGATGTTATGTCGGAAGAGCTCACTCACCATTTGAAATTTGAGCACCAATATTCATCTTCTTGTTACCCCCAAGGAGATGGGTAAGTTAAGGCGGTCAACAAAGTCCTCAAAACCATGCTCCAAAATATGTTTGATAAGCACAAGTCCAATTAGCACCTCATAATTTTTACTATTGTATGGGCATGTTTAGCATAAACCAAAATTACTATAGGTTTACTCCATTCCACCTCATATATGGCATGGAGTCATTTTGATCTATTGGGTGTAGAATCCCCTCCTTGCATATAACAGTCAAAATTTTTCTAGATGCTTTTGCTCTGGTACAAAGACTTATTGATTCAAAACAAGTGAATCAATATCATCACACTACTTTACTAGAACATCGAAGAAAACAATAAATTATTTAAATCCCATTATGATTGTTAGGTGCACCATGTTCATTCTGTGAAGGAAATTTAGTTCATGTTTACGATCAAGCTCATGATACACTTGATCTAGGAAATTTTGAGTCTCTATGGAAAGACCTTTACATTGTCAAACATTGTGTAGGAAAGGGGGCATACCCACTTGCTACTGGATGGCCAACTCTTCAAGAACCCTTGTAATGGGTATACCTAAAAACATTATCCATAAGAACAACTTCATTCTTATACTTTTTATCAGCATCTATGTTTTATATCCCTCCCCTTATGATTTGTCTTCTTGTCCTTTTCAGATCGATTGTTTTTTCTCGATGTTGCATCAACTACACTGATGGAACAAGTAGATACAATATGAATCTCACCTAGTAGCTTTGGTCATATATTCCCTATTACACTCCCTCATCTATGTTAGTGGTATGCGTGTCAATGATGCCACCAATAATTACGCAAAAAAAATTCCATGATTGGTCTTTTCATTGGTTCCCTTGAATTATGCATTTGCCACTTTCATGTTTTCATTGATTCTCATATTCGTGTTGCACAATTGAATAAATGTTATTGGGTATGCGATCCTTTCCTCTTTATAAAATATATACATGCTAGATAATTGATTAGACAATCTGAATTCATTACATTCATTCATATACCCAAGAGTCTCAATAGTTGTAATGTAGCTGACCTCAATTCCCAAGACCAGATACACCAAGCAACCAGGGGCAAGGATAAATCAAGTAAAAAACACAATGAAGAGGATTTTATAAGGATATATCACCAAGCCGAACAATCAAATATTCATCCATTATGATTGGTCTTCTCATTGGTTCCCTCGAATTATGCATTTGACACTTTCATGTTTTCGTTGATTCTCATATTCATGTTGCACAATTGAATAAATGTTATTGGTTATGTGATCCTTTCCTCTTTATAAATATATACATGCTAGATAATTGATTAGACAATTTGAATTCATTACATTCATTCATATACCCAAGAGTATCAATAGTTGTAATGTAGCTGACCTCAATTCCCAAGACCAGATAGACCAAGCAACCAGGGGCGAGGATAAATCAAGTAAAAAACGCAATGGAGAGGATTTTATAAGGATATATCACCAAGCCAAACAATCAAATATTCATCCATTACTGGTTAAATTCCTTAATTAATGATCAAATCTAGTTATTTAGTTAAACGATTAGATTTAATCATGGTTCTGATGGATTGGGTACTCCTTCTTGACTCCATTAGACCTCCCCAACTTTGGGAGTCAGATTCAGCATTGATAAATTTACCATCTTGATACCAACGCCCCGACCACCGAACTCGAGTCATCAGGAGTCAGAAGTCAAAACATGTTTTGAACATTTCAATTCCATTATGTCAACTCCAATGTTTCGATCATGGATCTTAGTCCTTATGATTTCAGACATCTTAGTTTTGGTATTGGGTTTATAGTTTGCATTTAGATCTCTTAAAGCTCTTTCAAAATATATAAAAAGGAAAAATATTATAGTTTCATGTGCTATTTTAGTGTGATTTTTGTTCTTTGCATTTCTATTTCCAAAAAATACATCAAAAACAAAATAAAAAGTTAGATCTGTTACTTTTGATTTGATTAGGTGTTTTGAATCTGATTGATCATATAGAGTAGTAGTGTTTCTTTTGAGTTTTGATTAAGAAAAGCCTAGGAATTAAAGAATTAGGAAACTTTTTATTTTTTGTGTTAGAGATCTCTTTAAGTTTAACATTGAGAGGTTTTATGTGTCTGAAAGTTTTTTGAAGCTTGAAGAATGAGTTGTTAAAATTGCATTGTGTTTTCATTTATTACTTGAAAGGAAAAGGTCTCTCGTTTTCTCTAGCTAGAATTCATTGAAAAGAGATATGCATTGCATTTAGATCATTTAATCTTGTAATTACTACACACTCCACAAACATTCACTAACCGTCAAGATAAAATTGAACAGTAGATTATGTTAAAATTCTTAGTAATTTGAGTGATATGTTAGAATATGAGTTCCGACATCTATAAACATAGGAGATGCCATTATTTTCATGCACTGCGTCCCAGGGACTATGCGGTTATTCCACGTACCAATCAGTATATCAAACATATTTTCATGTACCCTCGAGGTATATCAAAAAGTTCTTCATGTACTCTATAGTATATCGAAGGGCCCCTTTCGAACGATTCTGCATCAAACAACACTAACATTGATTTTAGATCCCACGTACGTTATGTACATCGAGAGACCCTTCTAGGAACTTATACCAACAGATAAAATCCTTTTGGTCGTCTTGTTGAAGCAAGACGCCGATAACAACACTGGGGGAGCTACTACACACGTGTTGTCCAGGTAGTCAGGTATTTAGGCAAGGGTACAGTCTCAATCCTCCTTGTCACATTTTACTATTGGACCCTATGGTATATAGCGAGTTGCAGAAACTTGACACTCCTAGTGAGGATCCGGCTTTTTTATCCCCTCTTATCACTTAAGTTTGCTTGTGACCTTTTCTTGCACATGATTGTTTGTGTGTGATTTTTTTTACTAGAAGACCTTTATACTAAATTTTTTTAGCCAACATTATGACTGAACTACCTGTGATGAGATCTTGCAGGATGCAAGGTTTAACACCTAGATTTCCTCCTACCACGGGAGAAAGAGAAGGGGCGACCATGGACCAACCTGTCAAAACTGATCCATATGTAGAGGGCATTTCGACCATTGCGTCAGGGAAGACTATTCTTCCTTTGAGAATCTGTCTACCTCTACCTTGGTACTAGTACAATTTCCTTCTTGACATGATTCAACCTTTCATTTCCCTACGGAAGAGCATTCTAGTACATGAGATTGGGTGTTTTCCTAACCATCCGATGACCTTATGGCATGGGAATTTGGTACAACTGCTCCATTTTGGGAGACTTCCTCGGGACAAACCATTTCTGAATATGATACTACTGCTTTGTCTTATGCCATCCCCCCACCAAACCCAAGATTATTATTATCAAATGATGAGTATTTTAGACCCATCCGTGAGATGGTGTCCAGTTTTTGCACAAGGGGGGAGAACATAAGAACAAGCAGTCTCTCTCCTTTAACTAACCATTCAAAAATAGCCACTCTCAAATACCATTCCCCTGTTTGGTCTCATGTTGCTATTGTGTCAGGAATACCCATTCACAGTGTGGCTTCTTATGATCCAAACCATCCTACTATCCCTACCCTACTAGTTCAAACTCTCTTGTTTGTCCCTAGTTTTTCTACAAGTCCTATGACAGGGGGAAACGCCCGGAACAAGTTGTTTCAACAACCGGGTGAACTAATTTAAATATTGGGAAGAATGTTTCTTTAGGTCAGTCAATAGTCAACGCACCCTTCATGACCACAAATGTGGTTATTCCTTCCTCTGTATCGGGACAACCGTCATGGGTCCAACCCATGTCTAATGAACCTACATTGGGTTACACTTACCCAGGGAATCAACCTGCAATGGTTAAATAGAATTATCAACCCATTGCTTCAGGAAATGTCTTTCTCGATATCCCTTATCCTTGTAAAACTAATACCCCAGGGGGGAACCTAGTTGGATGAATGTCCCCAATTATGGGATTCCATTTGCGAATTTTTTTGGTGGGTCACCTGGTGGTCTTCCATCTGGGGGGCCATCACCCAGAGGTACACCACATGGAGGCCCACCTGGAGGGTCACCTAGAGGTCCACCACCTGAGGTCCCCCACATGTAATCCCACATGAAGGTCCACCATTCAGAGGCCCACTTAGAGGTCTGCCATCTAGAGGTCCACCACTAACAGGACAATCAGGTGGATCATTCGGAAAACAACCACCACAGAACCAACCTGTTATAGGAGGATCATTGACACCCGTTATCAATCCACGTACGACCCTACTGATACTCAAATTCCTTACCAATATTACCATTACACGCAACCCAATCAACAATTTCCATTTCTATCTACGCTTGATCTGCCATATTTGTCATGAATGATTAACAATCCTATTCACTATTATCCTTCATGGCCAACTATTCCTATAAAGTTATCTTTGGATATACCGAAATTTGACGGAAAACCTGGTGAAGATCCAAAAAACTATGAAATGACTTATCATCGGTGGTGTACATCAAATTATTTAATGGATGGTTCCATTTGTTTGAGACTTATTCAAAGAACTCTCTTCGGGAGCGTCGCGAAGTGGTATATATAATTTCCTATGCACTCCTCTTGGGATTTCAACACTCTAGCAATGACATTTTGACCCATTTTTAATTACCAATTAGGTATGAAACGGGTACATATCTTTTGAAATCACTTAGTCAAACCATTTCCACCCATATATCCAACCATATACATGAGTGGAGACGACGACATAGGTTGATTAAATCTCCCATTCCTAACCAATTACTTGTCGATTGGTTCACTATCATTGCTTCCACCCATTGCCAAGGATGTTTCCATGGGAGGCGTTGTTACCAAAGATAAATCCATTAGCCGTGCTCATTACCTATACTTGGTTTATTCCCAATCAGGAACTCGATATGATTTGATCCCGAATGTTCCTCGTCCTACTTTAGACCCTTCAATACCTTCAACAGAACTACCTATCGATGGCAAACTTGGTTCTGTGCAGACACAATCGATAGCTAAATATTCAAAAAAACAAAACCCATTTGCTTCACCTGCTTGTTGAAATATTGTAACTTCGAAGAATATTCTTTATGTATCTTTTGTGGTTCCCGATGGTCCAACCGGGAGAACCACTTGTATTACATTGTACCTCGATGCTCCTAATCGGAAGAACTAATAAGAGTCGTGAGGTAGTCCCCTCTAATTGTAAAGGTGGGTCATCAGCACCCCAGTGTGGTTACTTGATCCTACATGTGTAACTCGAGCCTACATGAGTTAACTTAAGCCGACATGTTAATTGATTAAGCTTTAAGTAAACGGATGAATATAAATAGAGGTGTAGTGCTCCTCATTTGAGACACACACACTCACTTGGAATAGCGCACTTATGGAGGAGAGAAGTTGCTGGAGAAGGAGAAGAATCAGGTTTTTGATCTCCTTGTTGGTTTTACCTTTTTCCCTTTTGGGGCATCTATATTGAGGAATATTTTGCTGGGTTTTTCCCTTTAGGGTTTTCCCAGGATAAATCTGTGTTGTTCTTGTGATACTGTTTCTTTCAGTGATCCTGTTTTATATGCTTTTATTATGAAAAATGAAATGATATACTGATGTCTTAGCTAAGCATATGAAAATTTAACATGGTATCAAAGCTAACCTGAATAGGGAAGCTTTCACAAGTTACAAAAGCTATGGCTTCTTATTTTTTTGTTCTCTCTCCACCATCAATCAGCAAAAGAAGGCTAGGCTGACTCTCCTTTGAAGGGTGCATCGTTCTGTCAAAGCGGAATTCGATTCCGAGCATTTTCAATTTTCGATGTGGAAATTAGGGATTTATATAGAAGAGAAATTTTTGAGTGAGACCAGCATAGGATTTTTCTCCTCATAAAAACCGAATTTTAGAGACCTAGACCAAGAATTTTGGTTGGGTGAATCTCCGGGAAAGTCAAACCCTAGTTTGACCCCGAGCTAGAAAAACCCTAAATACTAAAACTGCTACGTTTTGGTACATTCGCTATATTCCGAGATTGGCGAAGGATCAGGATCTGAAAATTTCAGGGACCGAAGACAAAATCCTGATGAACATTGTGTCCAAAGTTAATCTTCAGATTCGTTGTATTCCAGGAGATATGTTCTCTACAAGTTAGGGTTCCAGCCTCTTCCAGAATTCATCCCTAAACAGGACACCTGGGGAGAATTGCAATATCTTGGGCTACAAAGGTCCAAATAGAATTCCTGAATATTTTCTAGAAATGGAATGGACTTTAATTTTGGTGGTCCTAATTTCAGACTCAGAAGATGAACCAGTGACACGTGGCATGCTGTACAACTTCACTGTTCTGAACAGTCCTGTAACAGGTAAACTTGGGAAAAGGATCATAAATCCCAAATGGTGAAACTAATTCTGATGAAAAATATGGTGGTGGATCAGTAACATGTGAGGTTACCTTACTACAAAATTTCATACATATAGGAGAATAAATTTTGGATATATCACAGAAACAGTAACAGGCATTTCTGCAGAAGAAATTGGAAAATTAGGGCTTCCTGTTCCGGGAGCTTCCCTCCAATGTTTTCAGAAATGGAGTACATTGGACAGCTCCATTTGAAGAGATATATCTATATAGCCAATCAGATATGAAAGATTCCAATTTTTTGAAATTAGGGTTTCTGTGACAAACCCTAGATCAGTCAGCTCCAGAACCAGGACGGACACCTCAAATCGGTAAGATCTAATCCTTTTCTATGTTCATTTCAGGTTCTCTTTTCAAAGTGATCTATGACATCAGCTTGATGATAAGCTTGGTGAAGTTGACAACTTCCAAGCCTAGAAGTATATGATCTCTCTGAAGAAAATGGATTGGACACCTACATGAGCATAGAGGTTCCAGTTTCAGAGGGAGATGAGGCTAGAAGCCTTTCTCAAGAAGAACTTGGTCAAATCCCAGAAGATCATTGATGATTCAGTTACGAATCAACTTGTACTACAAGTGTCTTCCCTAAAGACATCGATGAGGGTTGATTTCTTGACCAAGCTATTTGAAGGGAAGAACATAGATCAGAATATGACCTTAAGAAACCAGCTGAAGAATGTGAAGATCCAGAATGCAGAGACCATGCATGGCATAAGGATATCTCAAATCAAAGAACAACTTCAAGCGGGGATAGAAGAAGTGAAGAATGCAGAAGTGGTGATGGCCACCTTGAATGGCCTCCCAGGATCATAGAATTCATTCATTTAAGAAATGTGTTCCAGAAGGAAGTGATTACTTTCAGCAGACTTTGGGAAGAAGAAGAAGCTCGTCTCTAAAGATCAAGCTCTCATCTTCCAAAGAAGATTCATCAATCAATGAGAAATATGAAGATCTCAACTCTTGAAGAAATTCTTATCCACCTCAGAATTTGGATAAGAAACGATGCTGAAGAAGACGATGAAGCTGAAGACTCAAGAAGGAATATACCCATGAAACAAATAAAGATAAGTATTTAATTGTCATTTCATGATATTGTTTTGTTATACATTTGATTATATTCAGTGATGTGTTATGCATGATAGATTGTTTGCATTAATGACTGTATACTACTAATATCCATGTGATGGGTAAGTAGCTCATGGTGCTATACAACTCTCCATTGTTTCTTATCAAACCCTTTTGCTGACATATTGGATTAGTGCACAATCGCAATAATGTCATGGTGGAAATGGAAGGCATCTAGAAAGTTTATGTGAGATATGGATGAATATTGTATTGACTAAACAATTGCATGATGCATAATCATTTGTCATTATGCATATGTTTTATGAAATAGTTCTAACTATGCAACTGGTGCATTTGAATTGCAGGAAAGTTCATGAACAACCTCCTACAAGAAAAGAAGGATGAGACTTGTTCCGAAGAACAAGTGATGACAATTCAAGATCCACTCCAATAAACATGAATCTAAGGCTCCCAGGGTCAGAGACACCATGACAGAAGAAAGAGCTTCAGAGAGTGGTAGATCCACCTTGAAGGATGAAGACCACCATGGGTACAAGAGATAACTCAAGATGAAGAAAAGAATGCTATGATCAAAGAATAACAATTGATCATGGGGAATGATGTATATGATATGATTGAACAAGTGTACAAAGCAAGGTTCATGATTCTCCCCAGAAAGAATAGACTATGACATGACATACTCTATTTACCAGTATATATCAAGCATATAACCATCTGTAT
>LPNX010148751.1:222357-246215 GCA_001517045.1 Pseudotsuga menziesii | reverse complement strand
CAGATTGCTCTACTAAGTTGTGAATCCATATGGCTTCAGAAGCTGATATCAGGTCTCTTTGACCTGAAGATGGACACAACAATGATTCTATGTGATAACAGCAGTTGTGATGACAAAGAACCCTATGTTCCACGTAACACATAGAAATCCGGTATTTCTACATACAAGATAAGATGAAGATAATGATACTATAGTTGCAGATGATGGTGATTTAGTATTTCTATACTGAATGTAGAGATGATGATGTTTCAGTATTCCCATATTGAAGATATAGATGATGATGGTTTTCAGTATTCCCATACTGAAGATATAGATGATATTTCAGTATTTACATATTGTAGATATAGATGATGGTGATTCCGTATTTCTATACTAAATATAGAGATGATGATGATTTCAGTATTTTTATACTGAAGATATATATGATGATGCTTTCAGTATTCACATACTGGAGATATAGATGGTGATAGTTCAGTATTCACATACTGAAGATGTAGATAATGATGGTTTGGATGATGATGTATTGACGAAGCCTCTGCCTCAAGTAGAGTTTGAACACTTTCGAGACAAGCTTGGTGTTGTTCAGAAAGACCTTCCTAGAAAAGGGGAGTAGTGATGTTGCAGTGGGATTGTATCATCCCAGGACATCTGTCCATAATAGATCCGGTGACCTCGGTCATCGAGAACGTGATGGGATTGTATCATCCTTGGGCACCTTCCCTAAAGTGATCCGGAGACCTCGGTCTTCGAAAATGAAGAGGGATTGTATCATCCTGGGACATCTGTCCATAATAGATCCGGTGGCTTCAGTCCTTGAGATTGTGGTAGGATTGCATCATCCTTGGACATAGTCCTAAAGTGATAGGGAGTGATTATTCCGTAATTGTATCCAGTGACTTCGATCGTCGAGAATATGGTAGGATTGCATCATCCTTGGACTCAAGTCCTAAAGTGATAGGGAGTGATTATCCCGTAATTGTATCCGGTGACTTCGATCATCGAGAATGTGGTAGGGTTGTATCATCCTTGGACTCAAGTCCTAAAGTGATAGGGAGTGATTATCCTGTAATTGTATCCGATGACTTCGGTCGTCGAGAATGTGGTAGGATTGCATCATCCTTGGACTCAAGTCCTAAAGTGATAGGGAGTGATTATCCTGTAATTGTATCCGATGACTTCGGTCGTCGAGAATGTGGTAGGATTGCATCATCCTTGGACTCAAGTCCTAAAGTGATAGGGATTGATTATCCCGCAATTGTATCCGGTGACTTCGGTCGTCGAGAATGTGGTAGGATTGCATCGTCCTTGGACTTAGTCCTAAAGTGATAGGGACTGATTCTCCTGTAATCAATCTGGTAACTTTGGTTGTCGAGAATGTGGTGGGATTGTATCATCCTTGGACTTTAAGTCCAAAAGTGATCCAAAGACTTTTTGTCTTTGAGTTGTGGATTGTAGGTTGTTGCTGATGATGATGATGCCATACTGATCGAAAGATCAGAGTATGATGATGATGACGTACTGATCGAAAGATCAGAGTATGATGATGATGACATACTAATCTAAAAGATCAGAGTATGATGATGACGCACTATGATTATGATGTCTCTGATCAAAAGATCAGAGTATGATGATGATGTTTCTGATCGAAAGATCAAAGTATGATGATGATGCTTCTGATTGAAAGATCAGAGTATGTTGATGATGTTTCTGATCGAAAGATCAGAGTATGATGATGATGTTTCTGATCGAACTATCAGAATGTGATGATGATTATGATCGATAGATCATAATATGATGATGATGATGTTGCTACTGATCGAAAGGTCAAGGTGCTGAAGATGTTGTTGTTGATCGAAAAGTCAAAATGCTGAAGATGTTGCTGATCAAAAGCCTATTAGAGGAAATTTGGGGTCTAAAATGGGCCTTATAAGAAAACGTGCCAAAATAAGTTTTTGTGAGTTGGAATTCAAGAACCAATAGAATTTCAATAAAATAAGTCAACCATAATGGTTGAATTGACATATTTGTCATTAAAAAAAACTAATTTTTTTGTTCGTATTTTCGACATATCTCATTGTGTTTTTACTCAAATTTCGATCAGGAGAGCTCATTGGATGCGGAATTTGATTCCGCATCCAACGAGTACCCACACTGCATACTTTTTATGGAGCCCTCTACCCCAAAAACAAGAAATACCTGAAAAAACATGATGATGACATCAGCATCACGTTTTTTCAGGTATTTCTTGTTTTTGGGGTAGCAGGGTCCATCAAAAGTATGCAGTGTGGGTACTCGTTGGATGCGGAATCAAATTCCGCATCCAACGAGCTCTCCCGATTGAAATTTGAGTAAAAACACAGGGAGATATGTCGAAAATACGAACACAAAAAGTAGTTTTTTTCTTTCTTCCTCCAAAATTAATCAATATTATTTTATTATTTTAACTATTATTTTATTATTTTAACTATTATTTTATTATTTTCCTTAGGAGGCCCATTTTAGACCCCAAAATTCCTCTAATAGACAAAATGCTGAAGATGTTGTTGCTGATCGAAAAAAATCAAAGGGCTTAAGATGTTGCTGATCGAAAGTTCAAAATGCTGAAGATGTTGTAGCTGATCGAACCAGTCAAAGTGCTGAAGATGTTGCTGATCGAAAGGTCCAAGTGCTGAATATGTCACTGCAAATTGAAAGATCAAAATGCTGAAGATGTTGTTGATGATGAAGACTGAAGATTGACGATGAAGACTACATGATGTTGAAAAGCTTCCAATGATTTATAGATGTGTTACCCTGCTGATGTTGATGATGTCCGCTATCTCTACTCTTGTTGTTGTTGATGTAGAATACCCTTCTCGTTAAGGGGGAGTGTTGAAATATTGTAACTTCGAAGAATATTCTTTATGTATCTTTTGTGGTCCCCGATGGTCCAACCGGGAGAACCACTTGTATTACATTGTACCCCGATGCTCCTAATCGAAAGAACTAATAAGAGTCATGAGGTAGTCCCCTCTAATTGTAAAGGTGGGCCATCAACACCCCAGTGTGGTTACTTGAGCCTACATGTGTAACTCGAGCCTACATGAGTTAACTTAAGCCGACATGTTAATTGAGTAAACTTTAAGTAAACGGATGAATATAAATAGAGGTGTAGTGCTCCTCATTTGAGACACACACACTCACTTGGAATAGAGCACTTATGGAGGAGAGAAGTTGCTGGAGAAGGAGGAGAATCAGGTTTTTGATCTCCTTGTTGGTTTTACCTTTTTCCCTTTTGGGGCATCTATATTGAGGAATATTTTGCTGGGTTTTTCCCTTTAGGGTTTTCCCATGATAAATCTATGTTGTTCTTGTGATACTGTTTCTTTCAGTGATCCTGTTTTATATGCTTTTATTATGAAAAATGAAATGATATACTGATGTATTAGCTAAGCATATGAAAATTTAACACTGCTAGCCAGACTGTTACAAATCCCAAGACTAATTATGCTCCTATTGTTTCTACTAAAGTGAATGCGGTTCAATCCTCATAATTTTCAGGAACAAAGAAAATAAAGGAAGAAAGAAATCCAAGAAATTTGAGAGCCAAAAAGAGAGTAATAAGACACAAAATACAAATGTCGAATCTAGAGATAAGATAAAGGAAAAATTCCACTACTTTATATGTGGAGGTGACCACTTCACTAAGGAATATCCTCGATGTGAAGAGGTCAACAAATTTCTGAAAAACACTTCGACCTCGACAGTTTTGAGTTATCCTTTCCCTACCCAACAACAATTGATTGACCATCAATCCTTGCATGGGTCTTCCTCATCTTCCATCGATGAGGTCAAAGTGATGTCTAGTGAATCAGTGAATATTGCAACTAGATACCAAAACTATAACCCTCCTTCGGAAAACAAAAATGATAAGACTCCAATTAATAAAACTACAAATTCCATCCCTCCTCCTACCAAAGGTCTTCAGATTGAAAAACCTATGCTTGACACAGTCCTCTGACCAACCAAGAGTACAATTCAAAAATTGTTATTTAACCCTAGTGCATGTGCCGCTCAATAATACAATCTAGTGAAATATTTGGATCAGAAATGGTGTGCTATGTCTACCCTCGAAGTACTCCAAACGTGTCCTACATAGAGGAAGAATCTGTTGTTGGTTCTTAGAGCTATGGACCCTGTGAATAGCGATGTTATCATCTTTAAACTAGATGAATTTAAGTCAAGGATATCCCATCAATTAGCTTTCCAACTATCTAGGAAATTTATTGGGAAGAAAGTCCATAGTACCATTTTTTATGAGGGAACCTCGACTTCGGTCATGTCTCTGTCCTGTTGGAGAGCTATAGGCTCCCCTGAAATCAATCATTCACCTATGACATTGAAAGCATTTGATGGTCGTGATTTTCAATCCTATGGATTATTTTCCTCTCTATCGATCATTAAGGGAATTTTGAGGTCAAAAATGGACCTCAAAGCAAAAATTGTACCATTAAAATTCACTTTATAAGAACCAATATAATTCAAGATGATGATGTCAACCATAAGGGTAAAATTTGTAAAAAACAATGGAGGGAAAAAGTAAAAACCACTTTTTCTTATCGTACTTTTGGAATATCTTCTTATCAGTTCACCCAAATTTCGAGTTCGGGGACACCTTAGATGAGGAATTTAATTATGCATCCAACCCATACCCATAATGCATACTTTTGAGGTACCCATGGCACCCAAAAATGAAAATTTCAATTAAAAAACGTATTTAAATACGTTTTTTTATTGAAATTTTCATTTTTGAGTGTCGTAGGTACCTCAAAAGTATGCAGTGTGGGTATGGGTTGGATTTAGAATTAAATTACACATCGAACGAGTCCCTAAACTTGAAATTTGGGTGAACTGATGAGATATGTCAAAAATACAATAAGAAAAAGTATTTTTTCTTATTCCTCTCAAAATTTAGGACTTTTATTTTATTATTATAACTCTTATTTTATTATTTCCCTTATGAGGCCCATTTTAGACCTCAAAACTCCCTCAATGTGAACTAGGGGGCATATTAGTGTCCATTCATGTTGAAGTTATCGATGCTCCTCATGATTACAATCTCCTCCTAGGTAGGAATTGGTTCTACACGATGCAGGAAATATCATCATCTGTATTTCATGTGGTCCAATTCTCATTCCAAGGCCATATTGTTACTGTTAACCAATTATATTTTTGTTCTCCATACACAATTTCTAATTCTGTGAATAATGTCCCACTCTTAGCATTTTCGGCTCTGCAGTACCAGAACGTAGGAGTAGGTATTCTTAAAGATTCATCTCTTATGGGAGTCTTTTCATTGAAAAATACTCCTTCCCCTTTGCAGTTCACGTATGTTAACATGATATCCTCCTATGATTCATGTCACTTTGACTAAAGGGAATTAGTTACTGATTCGAGATCTTTGAGTCATTTTGAAGAAATTTATGAGGCTATCCAATCCACAAATGAACCCACTATTAATGATAATCTTTTGGTGCATCTGAACCTTATTACCTATCATATTGGTTAGATCCCCCCCCCCATATATCTAGATTATCTTTTGCAACCTCTTCCATTGGATGAATCCATCATGGAAGTCTTGTCTTTAGATAAGATGCCTTGGACAAATCTTTATCATCAATCCTCTTTCCTTCCCAATTACCAAATGGTAGAATATCATTTCGAAACGTTGGTTTTGAATGATATTGTAACTACTCCTCAATCACTAGTACTAATCCACAATGTTGAGTATGAGGCTAATCTGAGAAATATTACTAAGACCGCTCTGGTCGACATATGAATGAAACCTGGAGTTGTTGAGAATATTCACTTGGGCCAAAAATTTTCACTGGAAATTGAATCATATACGACCTTTTTAGAAAATTTAGAGATGTTTTCACTTGGACGTATGAAGAAATGCCAGGAAAACATCCTTTGATCATCATTAATGAGATCAAGACATAACTAGACACCAATCCAGACCATCCAAAATTACGTCAAGTACATCCATGGAAAGCAACGACCATCAAGGAAGAGGTTGAAAAATTCTTAGGGTTGGGTTCATTTACCATGTGCTGTCGACAGAATGGGTTTCTAATATTGTTCATGTGACCAAAAAGTAGGGTATAATTAGGGTTTGTATCGATTTTCAAGACCTTAATAGGGCTTGTACAAAGGACAATTTCCCTACTCCCTACATCGATGAAATCATCGATAATTGTGCTGGGAGTGTCATATTTTCATTTATGGATGGATTTTCTAGCTATAATCAAATAGAGATACTCCCTTCCGATCAGGATAAGATGAATTTCATTTTCCCATGGGGGACCTTTGCTTATAGAAAATTGCCTTTTATTCTAAAAAATGATGGCGCTACCTTTCAACGCCCCATGTCTTATGCTTCCCGTGACATTAAAATTATTGTGGAACCATACCTCTATGACCTACCTACCCATTCACGCCATCGAGAACATCATGTTGACCATCTAAGATCTATTTTTCTTAGTTGTTGTCATTACAACATTTAGTTGAATCCACACAAATGTGTTTTTGTGTTGAGACGAGAAGATTGTTTGTTTTCGTTGTTTCCAAGGATGACATCCATATAGACCCGTTGAAGATCGAACCCATAATGGCCCTACAACTACCTACAGATATTACTTAACTTTAAAGTTTGTAAGGGAAGGAAAAATTTATGCGTCATTTTGTTTGCAACTACGCCGAGAGGGTGTTAGGATTATTAATCCTCCCTTGGTCAAATGTCTATTATATTAATTATTTCCTAACTTAGGAACCTTAAATTAATTAAATGAGTCCACTAGTGAAATTGGTTCCACATGGCCCAATGGGGCCACATGTACCAGTCATTGAAATATGGGGGACAATGCTAGAGGTTAACTGCCACTTACTACATGTGCATGCATTAGTGAGGGTGCCTCCTAGAACAATACCTACATTTTAGGAGCCACTGGGAGTCCTGACACCAACCTACTTCAGTCAGTTGGTTTTAGCACTAGTTAGTCTTAGTTAGCTCTCAATTACAATCAGTTACTTCATAGTTAGTTAGGCTAGCACTACTAATGCACGGATAATTCATGGTTGCATGGGGAGGAGCGTTTTTCCTACCTATATCACTCTTAGTTACACTGAGTGAACTAGTTGTTACTGCATGTTGGAGTTATTGGTCATTGGGGATTTGTCTATTTGGACTCCAATATTGATTGGGAGACCTTGAGTTAGAGATTCAGTTAGATACAGTCTTATCCATTTGGAGGATTCGAATTCATTACTCATGCATTCGAATTCTACCTATTTGTAATCTATTGTACACTGGATATTATGATAATGAATATACTGTAAATTCCTGAGCAATACTTGTCCATTTCCTGTGTGGATTGTCTTCTTGGATTTGTATTTTCATTCTCCATTCAATTGCTGCAACATAATCAAAACTATCTTCCTGAAGATCTAAATGGAATTCAAATTCTAACATGGTATCAGAGCCTTCTCAAGCGGGATTCATGCTTGTTTCTCCTCATCAAACATCAAAAGGAACTGGGTTTCCATAGAAGTCCCCTATGAAAATTTTCTATCTCTGGATTCATTCAAAGCAGCGGAGAGGGCGTGACGGGCCCTGAAAACATGTTCATGTCTGGAGCAAAATAATTATTCTAACATTTCTTATGTTTTAGTGTTATTTGCAGAGAAATTGACAAGTGCTACGTAGCTGGAAAGAAGTATTTTTGTCACGTCCCCGTCCCTCAACCGGCAAAGAGGACGCGACGAGCACATCAAACACAACCGGGAAAAACGCCCCATGAACATAAACAGAATTCAAATGCTGAAATTGAAACTTACAAGCATACACAGATGCATTATTCTTCAATCATACAGCAGAAGCAAACATACACATTCCAGCAATCTCCATGTTCATTATAATTCCATATACAATTGATATAATTGTAGAGATAGACTAGCAGCACTCATCTGTCAATGAAGAACTCGCCCGCAACCAGCTACGTCGCTGCAACGTTCCACCCAACCATAGGCCAGCTTGCTCATCAATCTCTCAACAACGTTGCCACCCCCGAGCTAGGCATGATTCCTTCAGGATAAGGGTCAATTGCAGGCTTGCACATAGTCAAGGGGACACAAAACAGCCAAACCAAAACCGCTGGGTTTCACAGGCTTTCAACAGACAAGCCAAGCCAGCACAGTTCAAGGTTCAACCACTGCATACCAGCAGCCAAACAATCCCTTCACAGCTCTGTGAAGAAGTCATAAACAACAGGGAACAACCCCAAACCATGGAGGAGCACAACTCAAGTCCAATGGACAACCCAGAGTTGGTTTTGGCCCTAACGTGGCCAAAACAACTCAGCCACAACATCCCAGACCAGGGAAACAACAACAATAGCCCAATTTCAAAGTAAAACAATGGCAACTATGCACAGTCCCAAAACACAGAAACTCATCCCATGAATTGGAAACCCACAGTGGCTCAAAACGAAATTGAACACCGCAGCCAACAAAACACAGGGGAGACAGCAGCCCCAAAACATGACAGTGAGAACGGCTCTCACAACATGGGAAAACGACCCAAACACCCTATGCGTGAGGAAGAACTTACACCCAACAGCAAAATGCATGGGAAATACATACCCGATTTCTTTGCGTGAGGATGAATAGACCTCTACGTGAGGATGAACAGACCACAGTAGGAAAATGGCTCACTACGAATTGGGCACTACGGCTAACCAAAAATGTGGAGAAGACAAAAATGGGAAGCAATCCCTCTTCGTGAGAATGCACAGCAATGGAGAGGACGCGAATTTGCAGTCAGCGGGTGCTCAGCCACTCGTGGAGAGGAACAAAATGCCCATGTGAGACCAAATTCGTCCAAAACCTATGCGTGAGGAACCAACAGACCCAAAATCATGGTGAGAGTGTAAAAACTGAACAGGGAAGAGTGCGTGAGGGAGAGGAATGGACAGACATGGGTGGAGTGGGAAAATGGGTAAGGCTGACAGCCTGCCACAACCACCACCACTTCAGCAATAACTCCCCCAACCACCAGCTGAAGCATTAAAGAGGTTGACAAACAACAAAGGTGGCAAAACAACAAGGCAATAAAACATGGGTTTTTCCCCTTAACCAAGGTTTGACATCCCCCACCCCTTATCCTTTGGAACCATGCCCTTTTCATTCAACGTTGCACTGCCGTAGCTGGTTGTGGTTTATTTTAATTGATGTGCGGGTTTACATGATGTCAAATTATAAGGTGCCGGATAGCATGACAAACCTTCGGCAAATATCCCCATTGCCGAACATGCACAACCAAATCGATGGTGGGGCTTTTACCTTGAGCTCCTCACCCCGATTAATTACATTATATACATCATGCATACGGGGTCGAAACCGGGGACGTGACATTGTTGTCTCCCTGTCGGAGCAATTATGAGTTCTCAAACTCCTAAGCCACGGATCCTCACAACTTCCAATTACCTTGATTGGAGGATTGATATGCAGCTGGCCTTGTGTAAGCATGGCTACCACAGGATTATACATGGTGGGAGGCTAAACCTCATTAGCCGGTAGAGTAGAACAAGTTCCTAAACCATTGTGATGAAGCATTCGGGTACTTATGTACTTATATTTCTAGATATCTCCTCTTCCATCTGGAAGGATTGAGGACTCCCAGAGAAACCTGGGAGAATATTGATAGCTTGTTTAACAAAAAAGATGAGCTTCGGGGACACATTCTGGAGAATGAGTTGGTATATTTACATCCCAGTAGTTTCGATACTATTGAGCAATTCTTCTCCAAATTCAAGTCTCTAGTGCTACAATGTAGACAATGTGGGATAGAGCAGAAGGATGAGCATAATGTCCTTTCAATACTCAGCAAACTAGGTCCTGAGTACTCTATCTATGTTTGTATGTTTCATTCCAAGCAAGAAATATTTCCTGATTGGAAACTACCTTCTCAAGATTCATTCTCCGAGTCCTTAATCAAAGAACAAGACAAACTTATTCGAATGGGAGTCATCCAAACTTATAAATATCAATCTCTATTGGTTACTGGCTCCTCCAAAGTGCAAGCAAAGGGGAAATCAAAGAAGAATGATCCCAAGGCAGCTGATTCGAAGCCTAAACCAAATCAGCAAGCTTCCAAAGGGGCCTCCGGCTCTAAGAAAATAAATTTGAAAAGAAGTTATGTACGTATTGTGAAAAGGGATACCATCTTGAAAAACATTGTATGAGGAAGCAACTTGATGAGATGTCTGCTCTTCTCAAGCAGCACAACATTGCTCCTCCAAGAGAAAAGAACCCTGATAAAGAAGCACCAATAGAAGATGCTGAAAGGTGTCGTGATTTGAAAGCAACTCTCTTTCCATCCTCAGCATACATTATATATTCTGGAGCCTCCAACCACATGGTTGCCTCCAAAGAATCATTCTCTACTCTTTCATTATCAAAGTGGCCTAATATTCACATGGGAGATGATTCCCAGACTCCAGCAGAAGGAAGGGGCTTAGTCAGAGAAAGGCATGGTGAGTTCAAGAATGTCTTATATGTGCCCTCCCTTATTGCTAACATGTTATATGGTTACCAGATGACAGATACAGGCTCTCCCAAGAGGGTCACATTCGATTCAGACTCAGTTGAGATTACAGAAAAAGGCCACTAGAAAGCTTGTAGCGAAAGGTATTGCAAATCACTCTACCAAATCTTATGAGTTTTCACATTTCTTTCCTGTTTCTCCTCCTACAGCTTTATTGTCTCATGCTAATAACACCAACAAGAGTTGGCATGAGAGATTTGGTCATCTCAATTTCAAATATATGAAGCAGCTCCACAATGATAACATGTTTGAAGGTTTTCCCTCCATCCAAACTTTCGATGGAGTATGTGCTTGGTAGGTAAGCATCCAGAAAATAAGTATGATGTTGGGAAGGCTCATAGAGCTGTCTCTACACTTGATTTGATACACATTGATGTAGCTGGACCTATGCCCACAAATGGCATTAATAGTTGTAGGTATATTGATGATTGTTCTAGGTACTACTGGATCTACTTCATGAAGCTAAAATCAGAAGTTTTTGATACTTTTAAAAGTTTTAAAGCTATGGTTGAGAACAACTTCAATAAGAAGATCAAGTCAATAAGATCTGATGGAGGAGGAGAATATGTCAAAAGATATTTCCAAATTTTTTGTGAATCAAAGGGGATTCAAATGGAACACTTAGTTCCATACACACCACATCAAAATGGTGTGGCTGAGAGGAAGAACATATCATTGAAAGAGATGGAAACATGCCTTCTCCATGGCAAGCATCTACCTCCTTCTCTTTGGGCTGAAGTAGTAAACTGTGCTTCATATTTGTAGAATAGGGTTCCCCACAAGTCAGTGGTTGGGGTGACTCCATTCAAAGCACTGCATGGGTATAAGCCCAATGTCTCTGATCTGAGAGTTTTTGGTTCCAAAGCTTGGGCCAGGATACCACTTGACAAGAGAAAGGCCTTCCAAGCCCAAAGTGGTGAATGCATTCTGCTGGGATATGCAGATGACGCAAATATTACAAACTGATGGAGGTTGCTACCAGAAGATGCTTCATTAAAAGAAGTGTCCAGTTCAAAGAAGATCAGCTACATGATACTCCTCCAACAACACAGGAAGGTATAACCATTTCTCCTACTATTTTTTATAATGATGATGATGTGCTACAGGTTTCATATTCAAATGAAGAAGATCACATACATCATGATCCTATTATTGAGGCTGAATCTCAAGAGATTCTAGATCCAGATCCAGTACCCATTCCTAATTAGAAGCCTAAACCCAAATGGGCTCAAAAGCTTCTTGATATAGCTGGAAGTGGTGCTGGAGTTCCAGAAGACAAAAGAAGAACTAGGTCCCAGTATCAGAATTATCATTTTGCACTATCTTTCACATAATGGTGCAGTAAATTTCCAGGTCAATGCTACTTGATGATGGCGAATGATCAGCTACATGGCCCACAAAAGCAAATATTTGATCATTCCCTACCTTCACCATCCAGCAGAACCAAAAAGAGTCATCAGTTCAGAAGTAGATTGAGAGGTCCACTGATGGACCATGATGCTGCATAGAGTTGTAATTTTTTGCAGCAGTGTTTTGCTCAAGTTATTTTTCTAAGGAGGAGTCTTCTTTCTTTTAAAGATAGCTTGCAGATTACTTTTTCCTGCTTATTTTTGAGGGGGGGGTTCCCATGAAGATTTCCCCTGTTTCCTCAGTTGTACTAAGCAACATTTTTTATTTTATCTTCTAGATTGTATTTGGGTGACCTATGGTCTTGTTACCAGGTCCCACAGTTGTCCAAGTTAGGATTCAGGGGGGGTGTTAGGATTATTAATCCTCCCTTGGTCAAATGTCTATTAGATTAATTATTGCCTAACTTAGGAACATTAAATTAATTAAATGAGTCCACTAGTGAAATTGTGTCCACATGGCCCAATGGGGCCACATGTACCAATCATTGGAGTGTGGGGGAAAATTCTAGAGGTTAACTGCCACTTACTGCATGTGCATGCATCAGTGAGGGTGCCTCTTAGACAAATCCCTACATTTTAGGAGCCACTAGGAGTCCCGACACCAACCTACTTCAGTAAGTTGGTGTTAGCACTAGTTAGTCCTAGTTAACCCTTAATTACAATCAGTTACTTTACAGTCAGTTAGGCTATAGCTACTAATGCATGGATAATGCATGGTTGCATGGGGAGGAGCGCTTTTCCTACTGTTGTGCTCCTACCCAACAGCCTTTAAAAAAACAAATTTCATCAAACAAAATTTTATTTTGTTTTGATGAAATGTTTGAATTTCTTGTTTCAAATCTAAGGAATCGGAAACTATTGAAACAATCACATTCCGTGACCTACTGAAACGATGAAATTCCATGTTTTTACAACCTTTGTGAATTATGGTTAGGTGACATAAATCACTACATTGAAATTATTATTTCGAATTGGTTTACCTTTCAAATTAGGGTGTGAGCATTTTTTATCTCCATACCTTTTACTATAACCTGATTATAAGCCTTATTAGAACACTTATTACTTGATATTTTTATTTGCGTTTATGTGGTTTTAATAAGGTTGTGAAATTGGAAGGTCGATTATGGTATTGTTTGGTACCTTATCATAGTTCATGCAAATTTGGTCTCCAAAGGCTTGTTGTTTAATCTTCGAATTATGTGCAGTCTAGCCTTATTATTTGATCCTGACCTTTATAATATGCTCCATATCTTAATTTATAGTTTTGTATGTGAAGTTTGGGGTTGGTTTGATGTCGCGCCATATGCTCGCCACCTTCGAAGATTTAAACCATAATAGGGTAAGGTCAATGTTTAAATGCTTAAGGTTCATCCCCTATGGTTGTTTTGACTCGCGTCGCCATTTGATCCATTAGATTGCAGATGGATACGGTATCATTACACTTGTACTTAATTCTGTAAATGACAATCAATTGCCAAGTACGTGCTAAGCATAGTGGCTATCTGTTCATTCAACACTTGTGATTTATCTACGGTGTGATTGTATGTCGATCGGGCCGGATAAATAATGGATAAACGAGTCTAGTCTGGAGTCTTCGCCGTCATTTCTTTATCACTTGATTACCGCTCTGCGTGATCATTCTCCCTCCCCCATGCCGAGTTTATAGGGGTCTTGTCTAGGTTTTCTCATGGTGTATTTTGTTTATGAGAGCATTGGTTTTCATTGCTTGTGTTTTCTGCTTAGTCTGCATCCTGAGTGCTCGCTCTCCAGTTTACTGTCATGTGTCGATTTGCGGTATCTCTTTTGTGTGCACTTGCGTGCATTTGTGCTCGCAACTATGGCTCTGGTGGTTAGAGTTGAACCTATTGACATGAAACTCTTCAATGGAAACTTTGAACTCTTAGCCAAGGTCGAAGTAGTTGGATGGTTGTCGTTTATTCACAAGTTTACGGACTCAAACCCTGAGGTGACCAGGTTATTTGCTTTGTCGCTGTCTGATGCTAGGGTTAAGGTGGCCGACCTCCAATTTAGGGTCGACGAGCGCTCAGTTGCTCTGGCTATGGGTTTGTCGTTGACAGGTCAACGCTGGTTCAAGTACAAGCAGATGGAGGTCACGGAATGGAGACAGATGTTGAAGAATCCTTGCCAGGAGTTGTCTTTCAGAACTGGTGTATCGCGGAAGTATTTCCAGAAATAATGGCGACCGGTTCTAGACGTTATTCACCAGTATGTGACCTGTGAGGGTCGTCTTTCCTCAGATTATGTTTATCACCTTTGAATTTGCCCTATTATTTAGTTCGAATTTTGACCAAGATTTCTTCGGCCATTAAAAAGGGGCCGAAGAACATCGGTCACAGTCTGTTTCATCATGGCTTGGTTAGGATATTGGTAGAAAGAGAGCTGAGTAGGAAAAATCGATCATGGGATGATTTTATCGAACAGAATGGCTTCTTGGAATTCTTCCATTGTCAATTCGATAACCTTGAAGAATGTGTTAGACATCAAGAGCCTTGTCGAGCTCCAGCTTCACTTGTGCATGAGCCTGTGTCAAACCCTATTGGTTGTGTAAGCCCCAGCGTCAGCGATAATCCTACTCCCACTCCTGTGTGTAGTCCTGGTACTCCTATGCCTCCCAAGCGTATGAGGAAGTCTTTAAATTTATCCCCTGTCACCCCGAAACATAATGACGATGCCTGCAAACAAAGGGGCAAAAGGCCGAATGGTAAGTTTACTGGCAGGTTCATGAGGAGTATGTTAGCCAAGGTTAGCACTGTTAAGTCCTCTGTGAGTAAGAACATTGACATTGAAACAGTTCTGATAGATGACGAAGAAGAGAATCCTATCTCGCCTAATGACGCCCTTGACATTGATCATGAGCCTGTCGTGAATCATGCCGATAATAGTCCTCCCGTGTCTGATAAAAATCTTCAGGTTGACCCTGTGGTCGATCCTCCAGCTAAGGACAAGTCTGCAGAAGCAAGTTTACCGGGTTTCTATCGAATTGGTGAAATGGTTCACCCGTTATTTGTAAACTATTTGTTGGATAAAATACATAGGATGGAGGAAGAGATAACAGGAATGGTAGCACATCGTGATGCTATGGAAGCCGAGAATGCAAGGATGAAAGAGAAATCTGATTCTGATGATAAGGGTCTGCTGCGTCTGAAGAAGCATAAAAACAGGTTGATTTGGAGAGTTCTGAAACTGCAAAATGAGAGTCATAAGAGTGAGGAAAAGGTGCGTGAGCTTAATGCTCAGGTTACTTTAATGTAATTCAAAGGTCATTCACAGAATCCGGCGAATGGTGTAAATATACAGGTGTTTAATGATCCTGTGAAATTGTAATATTTTGGGCACACTCGCTATTATATTTCAGGTTTGAAGTTTATAATCACGTGATAATCAAGTTATTTTGTTACAGGTATTGTTTGGATTTGATTGATGGATTATGTAGTTTATTTTATTGTGCTATTGCATAGGTGTTAATTAGTTCTCTTTAATGTGTAGTGCTGCAGGTTATATGGTTGATGCGTTTTTCTTGGATCGTTCATTTTAAGGATGATCCCTAGGGAATCGTGAGCAAATTGGTTGGCCTTGTTGTTTCCCAGGTGTCACTAAATCGATTAGTGCCTTTATTATTGTGTGATTTTGTGCTATAAATCGAATCTTTCCGATTTCGAGACATTATGACGCATGTAGAAAAATGACATATTGCATTTGTCATTTTTTTAAATGAAATTGGTTAAGATTTCGATTTTGTAGTTTCCAGTTTTATAGAACTATCTCCATGTGAGATTAAATGTATTTAAAGGAAATATGTATTACTGGATAGGGGGTCGATAGTTGGGAAAAGGGCGAGGCAAGATCACTATAATCGTTTCCTGTGACCTAAGACAATTTGTTGTTGGCAGTTACAGTACTTTTGACTGGTGATATCTATATATATATTTACAGTATTTTTATTATGAAAATGTATTTATTATATCGTTTGATCTTGTCACTTGTTTCTGCAGTATTTATGTTTTGTCATCATTTCTTTAATGAATTATGCAGAATGCATTATGTTTAAATGTCAGCTTATGCTGGTTTTAATTTGCTAATATATGTCACATAGTAGATTTGGTGTTTTCATCATGATGAGTGTGATATACTTGTTCACTATGTTATCTTGTTTAAATTTCTGAATTTCTTCTGAATACATTCAGGATTTCTAGCACAGTAGCATTATTTGCAACTTTAATTCCAGGTTAATGATTTCTATGCTCTTGATCAGGATAGGACAATTAGGTTAGGTTAATAGTAGTTTTCTGCATTTATTATTCAGAAAAATCTTTTGAATCAGAGTGCCACATTTATATTTTGATAATTTATCTGTCAATTTTTGTTATTAATGTATATGTGTTCATAGTATAACTTGTGTAAATTAAATGAATCTGTTAATATTTCTCTAATTATTTATTCTTGTATTCATAGATTAATTGTTTAGCTAGGTTAATTCCAGTTATTAGTTGGGAAATACACTAAACTAATTCATCAAATATCTTTAACAGTTTGATGTATATATTCATAGGAATACTATAGTTTTAGTTAACAAACAATAGCTTTAGTTTTTCCTTTTGAGTATTTCCTTGTAGCTGGGAGTAATTTAGGGAAGGCAACGGGGCCTTAAACCCGTCAGAGGTAGCTACCTAATGACTAAGAGCAACTTTGAAAACTCTCGGATCGGGTTGCCTCTCGGTTGACATTTGTGCCTTTTGGAGCCCGTCAACACCTACCTACCTCACTCTCAGTTGCACTAAGTTAACTAGTTGTTACTGCATGTTAGAGTTATTGGTCATCAGGGAGTTATCTATTTGGACTCCGATATTGATTGGGAGACCTTGAGTTAGAGATTCAGTTAGATACAGTCTTATCCACTTGGAAAATTCGAATTCATTACTCATGCATTTGAATTCTACCGATTTGTAATCTATTGTACACCCTATATTATGATGATGAATATACTGTAAATTATTGAGCAATACCTGTCCATTTCATGTATGGTTTGTCTTGTTGGATTTGTATTTTCATTCTCCATTCAATTACTGCAACATAATCAGAACTCTATTCCATAAGATCTAAATGGAATTCAAATTCTAACAGAGGGCACATGGTTTTATGCGTTTGTTGAAAAAAGACACACCCTTTGTTTGGGATGACATTACACAATGTGCATTTGACAATCTTAAACATGCCATCACACACGCACTTGTGTTGCAACCACCCAATTACACTAGGGATTACTTCTTGTATGTGGCTACATCTTTAACTACTATCGGCGTGGTACAAATTTAAATAGATGAACATAACCAGGAACATGTGATTTATTACCTGAGTAAGAGTCTTTTATAATGTGAAACTAGTTATTCACATGCTGAGAAGTTATCTCTAACCACGTTCAACGCTGTACAGAAATTTTGTAGTTGCATCCTGCTTCACACAACTACTGTGTACGCAGATTCTAACCCCATGTATTACATCTTAACTTGTCATGTGCTTGGGGGGGAATACTCTTGCTGGATTGTCATTCTCCAGGAATTCAAGTTAGAATTTGAAAAATCTAGTTCAAAGAAGTCTCTTGTCTTTGTGGAATTTATGTGTGACCTTCCCTGTATTACTGAGGATATGCAACCCTTTGAATCATTACCTGATGAATCCATATTCCTCATTAGTACGTTTGATCCCTGGTATGGAGATTTGATTCTATATCTTCAGACTCAACACTTTCAACAAAATGCAACTCGAGATGAACATCGTTGTATTCATCATCATACCAAGTAATATCTTATCATCAATGATACATTGTACCATCATGGCATTTCTTAACCCATTAAGAGGTTGAATTAGTCTTGAATTATTGTCACTCTAGAGCTTGTGGCAGTCATATTTCTAGGATGGATACTACCCATAAAATCTTATGTGTCGGTTTCTTTTTTCCCTCAATATTCAAAGATTGTATGGAAGCTGTGAAAAAATGCCCACCCTGCCAGCATTTTCAATCAAAAATTCCTACCCACCCTGCTCTATTACATCCCATCATCGCTTTTGGTCCTTTCACGAATTTGGGCATTGATTTTATGCATTGTAATCCTACCTCAACCGGGGGGCATGGTTACATCATCTTAGCCTTGGATTACTTCACAAAATGGGTTGAGGCTATGCCTACATATGCTGAAGATGAAAAAAATGATTCCCTTTTTCTATTTAACCACATAATCGCTAGGTTCATAGTCTTGCAAGCCATCATGACTGATCACAGTTCACATTTCCAAAACCAGATGATGTCAAAACTAAGTGCCAAACTGTTGGACGGATTAAAGTAACTAAGAGGGGGGGGTGAATCAGTTACATACCAAAGTGTATCTTTTTAAATGATGATTCAGATTTATTATGAACATATGTTTAAACCATTCAACATATAACAGAAAATTTAAATTACATTCAACACTCAATCACATCAACGAACACAAGACATAATGTTTTCATGAGGAAACAGTAAAAAATCTTCTTCTTAAGAATGAAAGATAAGCTCCAACTCCTCTTTACATTCTTTTATTTTTCCTGAGCTTCAACCCAGACGAGGCTGCTACCTCTGGAAGCTCGAACTTCCAATTATACAAGAACCAAGTTGTTTCTATTTTCTGGCAACAACCAGAGGGATGCTACAACACCCCAAAGAACAGGTGATTTACAGAATGAATCATATCCTTACAACCCCTCACTATCTATGACTAGGCTTTATAAATCAGCATTTACATTATGAGTCTGAATTAGACAGTATTGCAGATATTCACAACAGATGTTATAACTCTATCTCTATACATTTTTCTTTGTTTATCATCAAGACTAAGCACATACAAAACTCACCGAGACTGTCACTGTATCATTCTAATTTTCTTTCTCATCTGGACTATTCATACTCTGCAACTATCATCGTATTCAACTCTTCAATCCCTTTCTGCAATGTGCTCAATCTCTTATCTCCCCTCCTACCTTACTAAACTGCTCAATATATACATATCATCTTCTGAGTTCATTTCTCTCTCAGGTTCATCGAAACAACATACTCAAACCGTTGCAGAACCGGTTCAGCTTCAGCATCCTCAAACCATTACAGAAATGGCTCAGCTTCAAAAACCTATGTACACATCCTTACTCTTCAAATCATCATTACCAGCAGTTACTAAATGGTTTGCATTTCAGGTTCATCATACCTGTTAATCCGCCTGCTCGAATACTCTTCGAATCCTGAACTGTATCGGGCCCTTCGTATTCTTCTTCAAAGGTTACACTGAAGCAGTGGATGAACATTCATTTTGGTTTCGATACTTTTCTCTGTTACAGTTCATTTCACATTGGATGACCTTTGGTTTTTCGCATCGGAGCTTTTTATCATTTCTTTTTCCGCCGTTGCAGAAGGAAAACTACTTCTTCTTCCGATCAGTGCTTTGGCCATCCGTCATTGTGGACCCGTTTCTTATTTCCATCAGTCATGGGCTTCCACCCTTGCGGCTGCGAGAATCCTTTTCCTTCCGGTCGTTTAACACTCGCCATTGCGGAAGGTCGCACCCTTTGCGCTTCCGCCGTTGCGGCTGCTAAAAGCATCAACTTGTTCGAAGCTTAAAGAGCTCCGACTGCCGATGTGTGTTAACCTTTCCGTCGCGTGTCGGAAGCCTATTCTCTTCCGCCGTTACGGCTGGGGAAGCCTTTTTCCTTCGGATGTCAAAGTCCTCCGATCTCCGATCAAGCTTTTCCCACCCGCATCACTTGTCTCTAACCTTTTCGCTTCCGCCGTTGCGGCTCCCAAAGTGGTTAAGCCTCCAAAGTGCAAAGAAATCCGATCTCCGACGTGCTTTGCGTGGTTGTATTCCTTTCTTCTTCCGCCATTGCAGCTAGGAAATCCATTTGTCTTCTGATGTTAATACCTTTCGACTGTCGATTGAGGGTTTTCCCGCCCGCGTTTTTCCTCACTTTGGTGTGTTTTCTTTCCACCGTTGCGGCTGGTAAAGCCATTTGGCTTCCGATGTAAATCTCTTCCGATCTCTGATATGCTTTGTAGCACTTTGAAGCCACTACCCTTCCGCCGTTGCGGATGAAGAATCATTATCTTTCCGGCCATTGTGAATCGTTGTATAGATGTAACACTTGATTGTTCTCATCCTTCTGTTTCATTTATTTGAATGTATAACAACATCCTCTGTTGTAGTGAACTGTGTAATCATTATTTTCAATATGTGGGTATTCTGTACAACATTTAGAGCTGTGACATTGTTCTCATCTGTGGCTGTAACATTAAAATTTACTTCATTACTGCTGTGACTTCCTTTGATTCATCCTACTGTGGCTTTGCCTATGAGTAAAGCATTCAAAGTTTGGCATATGGCAACATTCAGACTGTATAGCAAAACTGGCTAACAAACACCCCCTTTGACATGATGACAAACTTTGAAAGCTTTCTCCCCCTTTTGACATCCATGGAAAAGATAGAAAGAGAACTCCCCCTGTGAATATGTCTCCCCCTGTCACTATTTCAATCTATACAGAATGTGTCCAGAAAACAAGAAAGCAGAAGCTGTAATCATATGCCAACAAGAAATCAGAGCCATTAAGAGCTTGGCAACCTGTAATGCGAATGAGAATATATTCATAGGGGAAAAACCCCTAGCTGAGCTCGAAGCATTTCAAACTGATATTTGGGAAATGGCTTAGTGAAAATATCAGCAATCTGGTGTTTTGTTCTAACATATTCAAGCTTAATAACTTTGGACAGCACCTGCTCTCTCAGAAAATGATATTTGATGGGTATGTGTTTAGTCTTTGAATGCATCACTGGGTTCTTTGAAATGCTTATTACACTTGTATTATCACAGAAAATGGAAATGGGATCATCATTCTGTATGTGCACATCCTTCAACATTTGCTTCATCCAAAGAATCTGGGTGCAGCATCCTGCTGCTACCATATACTTTGCTTCAGCTATAGATAATGAAACAGATGATTGTTTCTTACTGGACCAGCTTACCAAACAACCTCCAAGAAAGAAGGCAGCACCACTGGTAGTTTTCCTATCATCAACACATCCATCCCAGTCAGCATCAGTGAATGCATATAAGTCCAGAGAGTTATCTTTTGGATACCATAAACCATGATTTGTTGTTCCTTTTAAGTATCTAAAAATCCTCTTTACAACCAACAAGTGACCATTCTTAGGTGAAGCCTGAAATCTTCCAGCCTGACAAATAGCATGCATAATGTCTGGTCTAGTTGCTGTAGCATAGAGTAGACTACCAATCATAGATCTATATATAGTCTGATCTACATCTCTAGAGTCATCATCTTTACTGAGTTTACATCCAGTGACCATAGGTGTACCAACTGGCTTACAGTCCTCCATTTTGAATTTCTTTAACATTTCATTAATGTATTTAGTCTGAGAGATAGAGATACCTCTGTCACATTGATTGATTTGTAATCCAAGAAAGAACTTCATTTCTCCTAGCATAGACATTTCAAATTCCTGCTGCATGCTTTCAGCGAACTTTGTGCTCAGTCTATCATTGTCACTCCCAAAAATTATGTCATCAACATAAACTTCTATAATAATCAAACTGTTATTCTCTTCTTTAATGTACAGATTACTATCTGTGTGACCTTTCTTGAATCCTTGCTGCATCAAGTAGTTATCTAGTCTGGAGTACCATGCCCTAGGTGCTTGCTTTAATCCATATAATGCCTTCCTCAATCTGTAAACAAACTGTGATGCATCCTATACATGAAATCCTTCTGGCTGCTCCATGTAGACTTCCTCTTCCAAATCACCATTCAAAAAATCTGACTTCACATCCATTTGGTAGACTTTGATTTGTTTGGAGCTGGCATATGCTAAGATCAACCTTATTGCTTCCATTCTAGCAACAGGGGAAAATGTTTCACTGTAATCAATCCCTTCTACTTGTGCATAACCTTTGCAGACTAGTCTTGCTTTATTTCTGGTTACTTTTCCTGTATCATCCAGTTTATTCCTGAACACCCACTTTGCTCCTATTACATTTTTGTTTGCAGGTCTAGGAACTAGTTCCCAGGTATGATTCTTTTCGATTTGACTAAGCTCTTCCTTCATAACATTTACCCAATGTTCATCTTTGATAGCTTCATTCACGTTTTTCAGTTCAGTCAGAGAGAGAAGTGATACCTGCTTTTCAAGGATGGGTTGCTGTCTTTTACTTCTTGTCTCGACACCTGAGTTTATATCCCCAATAATGAATTCTTCAGGGTGATTTTTCTGTATTCGATTACTTGGAGATTTTGTTGAAATTGCATTTTTTGAAGGACTGGAGCATTGTTCATCATCACATGTAGATTTGTCACTGTCATCATCCTTAACCTCTTCTATTTCATCCTCTTCATCATTTGACTTGTGCTTGTCAAATATATCATGAATCTCAGACTCCTTTTGCTTAGTCTTTGTTTTTAAGAATGCAGATTCATCAAAAGTTACATCTATTTCTTCAACGATCTTTCTTAGTCTAAAATTATAGAATTTATATGCTTTTCTAGAACAGGAGTAGCCAACTAATACTCCATCATCGGTTCTAGAGTCTAATTTTCCCAAATGAGGATCTAATCGTTTGATATAACACTTACAACCAAAAATCCTGAAATGTTTAACGCTGGCTAGTCTTCCTTTCCACATTTGATATGGCATGACAGACTGATTGTTTCTTAGCAGACATCGATTTAGAATGTGAACTGCTGTGTGAATAGCTTGAGGCCAAAGCACATTACTCAACTTTGCTTCATGGAGCATGGTTCTAGCCATCTCTACTACTATTCTATTTTTCCTTTCTACTACCCCATTCTGCTGAGGTGTTTCAGTCACAGAGAAGTGTCGCTTTATCCCGTTCACATCACAAAATTTGTTAAATTCATTTGACACGTACTCTCCTCCATTATTAGATCTCAGGCACTTTATTTTCTTGTCACATTCATTTTCAACAAATTCTTTAAACGTTTGAAAACAGTCAAAAGCTTCATATTTCTTTTTCAATAAGTAAAGCCAATTCATTATAGTGTAATCATCCACAAATAATAAGAAATAATTTTCTCCTTTCATCCCTTTTGTTCTCATGGGCCCACAAATATCAGTATGCACTATCTCAAGCGGTTTAGTTGTGGAGTATTCTTTTGTTTTAAATCTGACTCTTGTTTGTTTCCCATGTTGACATTGCTTGCACACTGAACCTGAGAGATTCTTTAAAGATGGTAAATCTCTTACAGCTTCATTCTTACTCATATTGATCCTATTATCAAAATTTATGTGACCTAGTCTCTTGTGCCACAACCAGCTTTCATTCTCATTACTAAGGCAGCATTCATTTTTTTTCTCATCCAGAATATAGACATTGCTTGCACTTCTTGTGGCTGTACCTATTAGTTTATCTGTTTTCACATCTCTGATTTGACATCCATTTGAATCAAATATCATGTAGCGTCCCTTATCACATGTTTGACTAACACTCAGCAAGTTGTGTTCCATGTCTTCTATCAACAGGACATTTTCAGCCAAGTTTTTCTTACTATTTAAACATACAGTCCCTCTTCCAATTATTCTAGCTGTTTGACCATTCCCAAATGTGACAAACCCCTCTTTTCCTTTGTCTAGTTTGATAAACAAATGTTTACTTCCTGTCATATGTTTGGAGCATCCACTGTCTATTATCCATTTGATTTTATGTTCAGTTTGCAGGTGTTGATGTATATGTAATGTC
>LPNX010148751.1:116543-216317 GCA_001517045.1 Pseudotsuga menziesii | reverse complement strand
ACTATCTTAGAGGAAGTTGAGGGGTTTTCTCCATTTATGGTTTCCCCTCCTAAAATATTTGTGTCTCTTGTCTCTTGTGATGTGCTTATGTGATTGCTACCCTTGTTATTCTCTCAGTGAAAAGATCTTAACATAATGCTAGCTTAAATGTTGAAAAACTAACAGCAAGGCTACGTTACATTGTTCAGCCTTCAGATTTTCTGTCTTCCTTTTCCAAATTTGAGTTGGTTGATGAGTATAGATGGTTTTACTAACTTTCTGAAAGTTAGTAGGACAATTTCTTGAAATATGGCCAAAATTTTGACACTTATAGCATTCTGTTTCATGATTCAGAACATCAAACCTGTTTCTGTTTTGACTTGTCAAATCTATCCTTTTTTCATATCCATGTCTGGGCTTCTCATAACCATTATGTTAAAATATCTTTCTTGAAAACTTATCACACAATGCAGCCTTGTGTCCATAATTGTAACAAAAAAAACAATAGCCATTGAATTTGTATTGATACCTGTCAGGTGTTCTTCTCTGAATATATGGTCTTGACTTTTCTTCCTGTTTCTCAACAACTGAATTCTTATCAGCCCCTTTCTCATTCTTCTTTTCTGTACCTATTGCTTTCACATCTGAACTAGAACACTCATTAGTCACCGTTGCCTTATAACCAAGTCCAGTTTTATCATTTACAGATCTCTGACTTTCTATTATCTGATCTAGAATTGATGAACTGTGATTCATGTTACTTTCCTGAACCTTCTTCCTTAATAAGACAACTTCTAATTTCAGCTTTTCAATCTCTTTATCCTTTTCAATAATAAATTTATTTAGAGATTCTTCAGTGATTCTAGATTCTTCCAGCTTTAGTTTTAATTCACTCATCATTTCTTCAGTGCTTTCAAATGAATCATTTGATTTTTTCAACTCATTCTCAAGTTCTTTAACATTTCTCTTAAGATGTCTACATTATTTTCTTTCTCTTCTTAAATCACATAGAGCACTTACCAATTCTGCTTCCAAATCCACTTCACCATCTTCTTCCTCTTCAGACTGGTCTTTCTAATTTTCCAAAGCCATAAAGAGATTCTCATCTAACTGATCATCACTTTCATCGGAATCAGATATATCACTTTCTTCTTTAGTAAATAAACTCTTCTTCTTGAAAGTACGTTTATTGAAAGACTTCTTGTATTTATTTTTGTATTGCTTTGGCTTTTTACTGCTTTCTTCCTCATTGTCAGAGTTCTTACTATATGGACATTTGGAAGCAAAGTGGCCTATTCTACCACATCCAAAACATTTCAATGGAAGCTTACCTCTGAACTTACCTGTACCTCTTTTCAAGTTCTTGACAAAATTTGCTTCTTCTTCATCTTCTTTTGATTTTTCAGAATGGTTCACTTCTTCTTCTTTCTTCTTCTTCTCCTTCTTTGCTGCTTTGAATGTTGCTTCTTTCCTAAAAGAAGTCTCACCAGAAATTCTCATTTCATATGCAGTCAGTATTCCACTAAGTGTATCCATATCTAAGGTATCTAAATCTACTCTTTCTTCTAATGTAGAGACCTTAGGATTAAATCTAGCAGGAAGAGATCTAAGAACCTTTTGTACAAGATCTTCATCTTTAATCTTTTGTCCTAGCCCTCTTCATCTATTCGAAGGAAATAAGTGGCTATATCTTCAGATTCTTCCATTTTCAAACTTTCAAATTGAGATCTATATGTTTGTAATTTGGCATTTTTAACTTTATCATCCCCTTCATAGATTGTTTTCAATTTGTCCCAAATTTCTTTTGCTGAGGAACAGTTCATTACTTTAACAAATTCTGAAGCTGCTAGGCCTCCTAGAATACCATACATAGCCTTTGAATTACTCTCATAGAGTCTTCTACTTACAGGATCTATTGGGATAGTGGCTGGAGCATTATATGTATTTAAACAAGCTTGCCATACATCAACTCCTTGAGACAGTAGAAACAGTTTCATTCTTATACTCCAAAAGGAATAATTGTGTCCATCAAATAAAGGCAGTCCATGTTTGGTAAATTCTGATTTCTTGTCCATTATTTAGGATCTAGCTTCCAGTGGTTAAACTGATTTGAAGAAACCTGGCTCTGATACCAATTGTTGGATGGATTAAAGTAATTGAGAGGGGGGGGTGAATCAGTTACGTACCAAAGTGCATATTTTTAAATGATGATCCAGATTTATTATGAACATATGTTTAAACCATTCAACATATAGCAACAAATTTAAATTACATTCAACACTCAATCACATCAACGAACACAAGACATAATGTTTTCATGAGGAAACAGTAAAAACTCTTCTTCTTAAGAATGAAAGGTAAGCTCCAACTCCTCTTTACATTCTTTTATTTTGCCTGAGCTTCAACCTAAACGAGGCTGCTACCTATGAAAGCTCCAACTTCCAATTATACAAGCACCAACTTGTTTCTATTTTCTGGCAACAACCAGAGGGATTCTACAACCCCAGAGAATAGGTGATTTACAAAATGAATCATATCCTTACAACCCCTCACTGTCTATGACTAGGCTTTATAAATCAGCATTTACATTATGAGTCTAGATTAGATAGTATTGCAGATATTCACAACAGATGTTATAACTCTATATCTATACATTTTTCTTTGTTTATCATCAAGACTAAGCACATACAGAACTCACCGAGACTGTCACTATATCATTCTGATTTTCTTTCTCATCTGGACTATTCATACTCTACAACTATCATCGTATTCAGCTCTTTAATCCCTTTCTGCAATGTGCTCAATCTCTTATCTCCCCTCCTACCTTACTAAACTGCTCAATATATATATATATCATCTTCTGAGTTCATTTCTCTCTCAGGTTCATCAAAACAACATACTCAAACCGTTGTAGAACCGGTTCAGCTTCAGCATCCTCAAACTGTTACAGAAATGGTTCAACTTCAAAAACCTCTGTACACATCCTTACTCTTCAAATCATCATTACCAGCAGTTACTAAACGGTTCACATTTCAGGTTCATCATACCTGTTAATCCACCTGCTCGAATACTCTTCGAATCCTCAACTGTATCGGGCCCTTCGTATTCTTCTTCAAAGGTTACACTGAAGCAGCGGATGAACATTTGTTTTGGTTTTGATACTTTTCTTTGTTATAGTTTGTTTCACATCGGATGACCTTTGGTTTTTTTCATCGGAGCTTTTTATCATTTCTTTTTCCACCGTTGCGGAAGGAAAACTACTTCTTCTTCTGATCAGTGCTTTGGCTGTCCATCGTTGCGGACCCATTTGTTATTTCCATCAGTCGTGGGCTTCCACCCTTGTGGCTGCGGGAAGACTTTTCCTTCCAACCATTTAACACTCGCCATTGTGGAAGGTCGTGCCCTTTGCGCTTCCGCCGTTGTGGCTGCAGAAAGCATCAACTTGTCCAAAGCTTAAAGAGCTCTGACTGCCGATGTGTGTTAACCTTTCCGTTGAGTGTCTGAAGCCTATATTCTCTTCCGCCGTTACGGCTGGGGAATCCTTTTTCCTTCCGATGTCAAAGTCCTCTGATCTCCGATCAAGCTTTTCCCACCCGCATCACTTGTCTCTAACCTTTTCGCTTCCGTCGTTGCGGCTCCCAAAGTGGTTAGGCCTCCGAAGTGCAAAGCGATCCGATCTCCGACGTGCTTTGTGTGGCTATATCCTTTTCTTCTTCTACCATTATAGATAGGAAATACATTTGTCTTCCGATGTTAATACCTTCTGACTGCCGATCGAGGGTTTTCCCGCCCACGTTTCGCCTAACTTTGGTGTGTTTTCTTTCCACCATTGCGACTGGTAAATCCATTTGGATTTCGATGTAAATCTCTTTCAATCTCTGATGTGCTTTGTAGCACTTTGAAGCCACTACCCTTCCACCGTTGCGGATGAAGAATCATTATCTTTCCGGTTGTTGTGAATCGTTGTATAGATGTAACACTTGATCATTCTCATCCTTCTGTTTCATTTATTTGAATGTATAACAACATCCTCTGTTGTAGTGAATTGTGTAATCATTCTTTTCAATATGCAGGTATTCTGTGCAACATTTAGAGCTGTGACATTGTTCTCATCTGTGGCTGTAACATTAAAATTTACTTCATTACTGCTATGACTTCCTTTGATTCATCCTACTGTGGCTTTTCCTGTGAGTAAAGCATTCAAAGTTTGGCATATGGCAACATTCAGACTGTATAGCAAAACTGGATAACACAAACTAGGTTTTCTCTGTGACAACTCTACACCATACTATGTGTAGAACAATGGCAAGGTTGAAGCTATCAATAAATTATTGAAAACCATACTTGAACAGATGGTAGGATGAGCTAAGTCCAATTAGAATTTATATTTATTTTTTGCATTATGGGCTTATAGGACCACCATTAATACATTGAACTACTTTACACCATTTCAATTGGTGTATGGGTTGGATGCAACTCTACCTATCGAATGTAAAATTCCATCTCTGAAACTTGCTATAAAACTGCTACCCAATACCACTCTAGAGGAAGAACAGTTCTTGTATCATAACAAGCTCGATGAGACTCATCGATATGCCACCTTAGCAAATGAGGTGCATAAACGATGAATTAAATCTCAGTACAACAGATCCATTCAATCTCGCCTCTATAAAAAATGAGCTCACAGAAAACTTGAACCAAGACAATACTCACAAATAGATCTCACAAATAATTTACTCAGTATTGACATGAAACGGTGCAAAAAATGGGTTGCAACTGTATAATGCTTTCATTAGTAAAAAAGTAAATGGATACAATCTGGATGATTTTTACAATGTAATAAACTAGTATTAATAACCATACAATTCAAATATATGAGAGGAAATTCGAATTGGTTAACTCAGACTAACTGAATGGATAACAGGACGTTTAACAGGACGTGTCTAAGTCACTATCGGAGCTTAAATAGCTAGCTCCAGTTGTCTAAATCAGTGCCTCAGTCAGTTAGATTTAGTTAATTAGTCTAACTAAATGTGGTAGGTGAGGAAATGCGTCTTCCCACATGCATCCATGCAAATACTTGTGCTAACTAAATGTAACTAACTCATAACTAGTCACCAACTGAACTCAACTGAAGGAGGTTGGTGTTGGAACTCCCAATGGCTCCTAAATTGTAGGGATTGGTCTAGGAGGTGCCTAAACTAATCCATGAAAGTGCAGTCAGTGGAATTTAGCCTCAATTAGTGTTCCTGACACTCTAGTAACTGGTAAATGTGGTCCAATTAGGCCATGTGGAACCAATGGAACTAGTGACTCAATAATGACTGGAAAGACTCCTATTTTAGGCATAATTGGCCAAATTGGACATGTGAGGATTATGATCCTAACACCCCCCTGAATGCTAACTTGGAAAATTTGTGGGCCCTGGTAACTAAGACCATAGGTCACCCATTATAGCTAAAACGCAAAAGTAACTGCTTAATACAAACAAGGAAACTGGGAAAAAACAACATGGGAAAAAATCCCCCTCAAACTAAGCAGGAAGAATCAACATCAATCTTGTTATTCTATGCACAGGTCTCCTAGGGCCTAGCATGTGAAATTATCCATCCAAGTTAAATGATTATGTTTGGAGGAATATTCCTCTTTGGAAGAAGAATAGTGTGCTCAACTGAATCAGGAACATAGACAACAACTGGATGAAAATTGGACCCATGTAGAGCAACTGAAATCAACTAATAGGAGAGAAAAAGTGCTTAAGGATTTGAACCATGCGAGTAACACTCAAGAAAATGATATGTTTCAGCCTTGAACAGAAAACCATGAGTGGTGAAATCAGTCCCAAGTGTTAGTAGCAAGTGTTCAGGCAGATGCAGAATGTCTTCCTCTTTACTAGTTCTATGAGGAGATGAGCATGTGACCAAAGGTAGATAAGCCCTAGGACTGTGGAGAGTGAATGATTGAGCTCCATAATATGACATAGCTTCAGAAATAACTAATGATTCAAAAAATAAAATACCAGCAACCTCATAATAGGAAACTAACATCAAATCCCCAGCAGCAATTTGAAGAAGACTTGCGGTACTTGACTTTTCACACCAAAATTGGTGAGAGAAGCTACAAGCATGACTGAAAGCTATTGGAACTTAAAATTTGAACCAAATAATATCAGATCAGGTCCAAATAAGATCATATAATATCCAAATAGGTTCATATCAAATCCAAAAGTGTGGTCCACCAAGATGGTAGATGCATAGTTTTATCCTTCTTCAAAATTCTAAATATTGGTGCATGCAATCTTGTAGGAATTCGCTGGAAGCTCAAGGTCAATGAGAGTTAATGTATCACTCCTCAAATATTATATTCTTTCCAAAAATATCCAAATAATTACTTATATGCACATCAACAACAACATTAGAGGGAGAGAAATCGAATTCCTCTTCATTCTCTGAAGCAGTCACTGGCAAATTTTGCACATAATTTAAAGGAGGAACACTGGACAGTGTCTGCATAGAATTGGAGGAGAGTTTTTCTTCAATATTAGAGATTCAAATGTATTCTTCTGTATCAGCCATATGTGAATATGAGATATCATATATCTCACAAAATTCCAAAGCAATAGGAGAAGGAATCACTGCAAGGAGACTTTCTTCCATTCGAAATGACTGTGTAGGCCGAGACTTTTGAGTAAACAACTCTTGTGTTTCTGGGTGTGATCTCCAAATTGCTATTATGATACTCATTATGCTTTCCAAAGGTTCTATCCAATTTTGGAAAGAGATCCTTTGGGTATTGAACAGATTTATCAAGGTAGTGCAAGCTTGGAGAAAGAGCCAGACATATTGCTCCAAAAGCTCTATCACCATCATTTCGCCAGTCATTCTCATTCTCCTAAGGCTCTTTACCAAGTACAATAGAAATCTCATAGAGATCTTGTCTCTTGAGATATCAAATCATCTTCAACTTCCATTCTGAATATCTTGTGGATGGAGTAAGAAGAGGAACTGATAATTTCGAATCCATATGAAGCTGTACCTGCAATTACACAAAAAAACAAAACGTAAGGTCGAAAACCTGCACTTTTGGAATTTTCTTCACACCCATCTTATTCAATCAAGCTAGCTTGATCAATAATTCCTTTGCTTATGATTTATGTGGTAAATTATCTGCTTCTAGTGCAGTGCCGGAGGGAGCAATTTTGCTCAAATTTTTTGATCCAGTAGGAAATCTATAGAAGGAGAAATGACTTGTCCTGTTGAGGCTCTGACACCATATAAAAATTGATCTCATAGGAATCTATGAACCAAGACAAAACTCACAAATAGATCTCACAACAATTTACTCAGTATTGGCATGAAACAATGCAAAAAATGGGTTGCAGCTGTATAATGCTTTCATTAATTAAAAAGTAAATGGATACAATCTAGATCATTTTTATAATGTAAAACACTGGTATTAATAACCATAGAATTCGAATATATGAGAGAAAATTTGAATTGGTTAACTCGGACTAACTGAATGGATAACAGGACATGTCTAAGTCACTATCTGAGCTTAACTAGCTAGCTCTAGTTGTCTAAATCAGTGCCTTGATCAGTTATAATCAATTAACTAGTCTAACTGAATGTGCAAGGTGAGGAAATGCGCCTTCCCACATGCATCCATGCAAAGACTGGTGCTAACTGAATGTAACTAACTATAACTGAATGCAACTGACTCATAAATGGTCACCAATTGAACTCAACTGAAGCAGGTTAGTGCCGGTACTCCTAGTGGCTCCTAAATTGTAGGGATTTGTCTAGGAGGCTCCTAAAATGATCATGCAAGTACATCCAGTGGCAGTTAGCCTCAATTAGTGTTCCCCACACTCTAGTAACTGGTATGTGGTCCAATTAGGACATGTGGACCCAATGGAACTAGTGACTAAATTATGACTGAAAAGACTCATATTTTAGGCATAATTGACCAAATTGGACATGTGAGGATTATAATCCTAACAACCTCTTCAACGAGGGTGACCTGGTCCTGACATATGACCAAAAACATGATAAATTGGAAGGTGGAAAATTGGAATCCATGTGGCATGGGCCTTATATTTTCAGTCGTGTCTTAGAGAAAGGATCTTACAAGCTAATAGGATATGATGGGATACCTTTGGGTGAGCCCTGAAATGGGATTTATCTTAATACGTACTATGCCTAGGCTATCTAGCATAGATTCCTTGTAAATATTGTTTATAGAATGTGTGATGTTTGTAGTTTGGATTGTGATTTTGTTATAATTGTAGGATTCATCTTAGGTAAGCCTTCGTATATAGTGTTATACTTGAATGAATAGATGAACACCTACTCTGTCTTTGCAGATGGTGTTATCCATTATACTTTGAACCTTGCATCAATAGCTTGGGTACTCTATTCCCCCACCGGTGATTTGGTAAGCTCTAGAGGAACTTGTTTAGTTCTCACCACGAATAATCTTGCAGAGTGCCATGTAGTGATTGGTTTATTAACTGAATTTTTAACAAATGGTGTGAGTTGGATCAAGGTTTATTTGGATTTGAAGTTAGTTATACATCAATTAAACCAATTCTACACCATCCACCCCTAACTTCTTTGTATGTTTCGAAAGGTTCTTCCTCTTGAGAGGTCTTTTGAGTTCATTTTGTATCACCATATTCCAAGACATTTAAATGCAGTAGTTAATTCATTAGCTAATTATCTTTTCTATTGGTACTTAAGTCATGTTTGATGTTCATTTGAGATTGATCACATGTATAAAGATCACGAAAACACATAATAAGTAGCCATTCATGTACAAAACACATCACATACACCCATTTTTTTACAAAAATTGTTATATATATATACAACCGATACTAAGGCAAAATCTGAAGCCATATTATTTCAATGTACCCAAAAATATGAAACCATCGACTTTTTAGTACATCAAAAGGTCAAAAATCTCAAGCTTCTAATATTTTAGCATATATACTACAAAATAGGAGTCACTCCAGACTAATCCTTGTGATCGTGATAGCACATGATGACACGAGATACCCTACGGAGTAGCCTCCCAAATGGCCCTGTTACTCCTGCAGTGTGGCACTAATAACACCTGGGAATGTCATCAATAGAGATGTCTAGAATGCCATCACTCAGTCTCTAGAGGTTGTATTCAATATCTTGTAGTGCCTCCTCTTCCTACACGTTCTAGATGACAATCTCTCTCATATCCCATGCCTCTCGATAGGTGATGCTCCTGCAAGTCATGATGGACCAATATCTGCAAAATAGTATGTTATGTCTTAGTGTCACCAAAACACCAAAAATGAAATATAATACAAAAATAAATGAAAATAGTATCGTTCTTACCTCATTCATCCCATTAGTCATCCTTAGGTAATGGAAGATCAGGGTAACCCCTGAAATTGCTCCCCATGTATGTATAGTCCTCTTCCATCAGGATTTGGCCTCACATCCACTGGAAGAAGAATGAACCATAAGTCACAGTGGGCCCTCCACCACATCCATGATGGTACATAGCCTCTACCCACCTCAACATCAGTGGATCCTTGGGCTCTAACCTGTTAAGTGGAACCTGAGGGCATAACAAAGGTACCCCTCCAAGAATAAAGATACTACTACAACCCCTTAGAAAAACTGCTTTAGCTCTCCTCAGCTGCACTTCATAAGTTGATCCTTGAGGCTCACTAATACACCCTCACTCCAGTTGAAGATAGTTGGATCCATGCACTCCAATGCATATAACATATGAGCCCAGGTAGTCTGATGGGAATCCATACTGCTCGCTACCTTCTCGATAGTGAAGGCTATTGTCCTCAACAGCTGATGCATAATGTGTTTGATCAGAATCTTTCCCCCTTTGGACCTTATTAGGATCACGCAGTGCTCATCAATGAGATCATCAATGGTCATATGTTCCCCTTTGGGACTAGATAATGATACTGGACTTCATCTCCTGGATAGTGCAGTCAAGAAATAGATGTGCTCGACATCAATCGTCAAAATGTGAGTGCCCACCTAGAAATCTTGTTGATCTAGGTCCCACATCCGTATCAAATGATCTAGCAGACGAACATGGGCTCTCATGCCCAAAACCCTGAAGTACTTTATAAGTCCACACTCCCTCAATGCTCTCACCATCATTGGGTCATTTACCGCTTGGGAATCGTCTAATTTGTGCTTGCACTCCTTCCAAATAACCATGTTTTGTATCAAACACACGTGAGACATCCACATGGTAACCATTAGACACATTTCATTGAGGAAATTACTTGAAATTCATGCCTAATTTATTATTTTTGAAGGGTGACAGTCATCAACGCACTTTCCTCAAAGGAATAGAGTGATGAAGCCTCTTCCTTTAGAGGACAGAGTTCCCATGATGCTCTTTTACCTTTCAAGGAGTGCACCGACGCATCTCCCAAAATGGAGAAAAGCATCGCCCAGGGCATGCTCTTCCCCTTGATAAAAAAATTTCTTAAAAAACACTAAAAAACATGATGAAAAGTAAAGGATCAACCATGAAAAGGAAGGGAAGGATGGGAGCTCTTACTTGCACTTGATGGTTCCTTGAATGGGTGACCATAGCTCTCAAAATCCTCGTTCCAAATTCTCCTCTTAAACACAAATTTTCACCCAACTCTTATGGTAGAAACTCAAATGGTAAATAATTTTTACTATTTCACCCTTTTTATATTATTTTTTGTTTTCAATAGAAAAAATTGTTGAAATATTTAAATATTATGGGTTTTTACCATGTTTCTTTATAGTTTTTTTATGGTGAAAATGTCCTAATGTTTTTTTTTTAGAATCTCAGGATCTTACTGGACATTTTTTGCTATGATAGAGCTTCTGTTTGACTTTTTCATGCTCTGGCTCAAATTGAAAAAAGTTTTGAGCGCCTTTTATACCTTAGTTGTGCTCATTTCAGAGAAAAGTTATCGAGTATACTTTAACCATTTTTTTGGACTCATAAAAATGGATATGAAAAAGGAAACCCACTTGGAATCGTATTTAAGGAGCTTTTTTTAGGCTACTTAAACATGAAAAGATATCCAAGCAAACTTCATTCTTTCCCACCTGTAAAAGTATTTGAAAGGTCGTTTATCTCATGATAGTTTACCCTTTTTTTGAATGTTTAGACTCATTTATGAAAAATGTATACTCTAGTTTATCACAACTAGAAGAGTTCTCCTAGGTATCAGTTTATACTTTTTTGGACCTCGTGAACTAAATTTATGAAAAAATCCACTTTGGAGTCTTCTTAGTCATTTCACTCTCTAAACATGAAACAACGACCGAGTTTACCTTCTTTAGACTCGCATAATTAAGCATTGAAGGACCCTTTTCTGGGAATGAACCCCTCCTTTCTAAGGTTCATAAAACATATGAGGTTGGACTCATCACTTGATGAGCTATATCCAGCATTTGTTATCATTTTCAAGCTCATTAAAAAGAAAAGAGGTACTCATCCATCGTGATGGGGAAATTAAGGGAATGGGGAGAAATTTTTCATTTGTGTTAATGTCAGCTCCTAGTCACTCTTGAACATGGCACCTGTCTGTTTTTCATTCAAACAACTGGGTATTCATCTTGTCGTCAAGTAGATCCACTTTCAGGACTCATTTCATTCCTTTGAGTCAATTCAAAGAATGCATTGTCTTGTCTTTGCATTATGTTCGGTCTCTTCCTCGTTGAGTCAATTATGCCAAGTTAGTTGTCATGTCGTTCAATGTTCAAGATGAGTCTTTATCACAATCTACCTCTGCATTTGCTTTACCTTCCTCTGATTCGGTCATATCTGAGTCAGTCCTATGGTTGTTCCATTATCAAATATCACTTCAAAATAACTTTTGTTATAAGTTTTGTGTCGATGATGGGGGAAACATCATTGCCCTCCTTTGAAGATCCTATTCCTGTCAACATCAACAAATTATCTGTGAATTAGTCTTAGAAACCAGTTAAGTACCTTGAATCCTACATGCCTCAAAGGAAGGTTTCCTTGCTTTCGCCAGTAGGATTTCATCATTGGCTTCTAATTGGAATATTCCATCGATTGTTTGACTTCAACCCGTTTATTCATGTTATGAGAATTGTACTAGGGTACCTTGGGAAACATTGACATTAATGGTGATTTCCCTCGTGCTTGTTAACAATATACATCAATGACCGATAATCAAGTGGTTTCTACCATGTTCGACATCAAGACATATATTCACATGGATAGAATCATACTATTTGGGATTAGAATGAAGACCCTGAGTGGTTAGGTATTCACTTTAATATCTTCATATCCTCAGGTTACGATGGAGCATTTTTTGAGTCATTGCATGGATCCACATTGTATGTATGGTGGCTATGCTCAAGTTTGAGTCAGGATGGCATGGATCTACAGTGTATATTTCATAGCTATGTCCTAATTTGAGTCTTGTTGATCATGGATCTACAGTGTATTATTTGTAGCCATGACTTGGTCATTATACAAGGATTTTCAATGTATTTGTCAGTAGCCATGATTTGAGCTAGATAGTTTGTAATTGGTACTTTGTCAATTCTTCACTCACCACTCTTTTACCTCTAATTCCATATCATATCTAGTAAATTATTTCAGCTATCACATCCCTCTAGCTTCATACTTTGGGGGGAATTATGTTACACCAAAAATTTGTCCTTATGCTCAATCTCTTGAAGTTTCTTGGCTAAACCATCTTTTGGAGGAGCTTTTTTCTCAGTTCTAGGAGGATTGATGCCCTGTTCCTTTTGACATAGAGCCTCATCCTATCCTGACGCCTCTTTCCTAATGATAAGGTGTGTCAGTGACACTTGTTTCCTGGGTACAAGGAGCATCCATGCCTCCTATTAATACACAAAGAGTGCTAGCACTGTTAAAATGTCAAAAATAGAATATTTTGAGAACCTTCTAGATGAAAGTCCTCGTGGAGGCTTATCCCACCTACTTGGAGTAGGTGGCATTCGTACCCCTAGAATCTAGGGATGATCTCTCTCCTTCCTCCCAAAGAATATCAACCCCTTTGGTCCCTCTTTGGCCTATATATACAAGCTTCATGGACCATGATAGGAGAGGACCAAGAGAGCACCTTTATGCTGTTGAAATCATTGTTGGTATAGGAGGAAAAGCATGTGGTTCAAGAGTAATATTTATAGAGTTTGTAGAGTTTGTGCTTGTGAGTCAAAAGACATCGTGAGAATAAAGCTTCGACATCAAGGCTTTGGTTGTATTTTTCTTCTCTTATCATGTTAATAGACATGTGTCCCCCTTTCCCATGAATGATTTGTGCCAATCTTGGTTATTCATTACTTTTCTCCTTGATCATTAGTATAGATCATTAAAGTATATTGTTTCTTTCAATTTTGTATCTTTTTCCTTACATTCTTTTGCAGGTACACCTGATCATAAGAGAGTCCAAAAGGAAAGGATCACCTTCTCAGTGAGGTAAGAAATCTTGACATTCAAGTAGTTTAACAGCCTAGGGAGAGGATGCACTGTTCTGATCCTTTTTTTCTATATTTTCCCCATGTAGACTACGAAAACAATCTTTGTTCGCATTGATTGAGAATTTCCGATAACACGTAGCATTTCCATCATAAGAAACTCAAATTATACTAATAAAGCACAAACTATCCAAGAAACACTCTGGAGTAATATTTCCATCATAGGAAACTCAAGTTATACTAAGAAAGAACAAACTATCTAGGAAACACTCTGGAGAAATATTTCCATCATAGAAAACTCAGATTATACTGCGAAAGCACAAACTATCCAAGAAACACTCTGGAATAATATTTCCATCATAAAAAAATCAGGTCATACACACCGAGAAAGCACAATAAATCTATCCAGGAAACAAGCTAGCATAAATCAAACATCAAACTCTAACTATGAAACTCTTTGGCATAACACACCTTCATTAGAGGAGCAATGCCATATCAAAAATTCCTACTTGAAGCTAATTGTAATCCTATAATATCCATTCCCCCGTTTCCTAGGTAAAACTAACTCAGGTTAGCTAGACCCAACTCGAATTAGATGAGAGTGACCCTTCAAATTCGCTAAATCCCAATCCAAGAAGGTCCATTTAATCATGAAGGTGAATTCAAATAGGTAGAGGGAGGAAGTTTCTCAACCAAATATTATTCCCGGAATGGAAAAAAGTGGCTCAGAGGGTGGGAGTTACACGTTCCCAAAAGGTACTAGATAAAAATATCCATTAGAAGCACATGAGGGAAAACCAACAAACAAGGAAGTTCACAAAATTGTCAATCAAGGTATGAAGATACCCCCCCCAACCATTAGTTATCCTATTGAGCATAATTTAAATAAAATAATATTAATATTAATAATAGTAACAATAGTAGCAATAATGTCCTTAATCCATAGTCTAGGCACCCAATTCCACATTCAACACAAATAATAGTCACAACCTATGTTTAGGGTTTAACACACTAGGGTTATTACAATAGTTGCATAGGCAGTGGTGCAAATTAGATTCTAGATGTTGTATTATTCACTAATAATGATTAAATAAATTATACATGTGTATATGTAATCAGAACCATAAATTGCATCAACATGTACATAAGCAAACATAAAAGAATACATCACATTACATCATAGATAATATTCATGCACATAAAACCACATCTACATGTGTATATCTCTAATCATCCAAAAAAAAGTAATGCTTACATCAAAAGAGCCCATAACTGGATCCAAAAAATGTGATACATAGTTCAAAAATCCTATGTCCTAAGCATGGGATTAGTTCCTTGAAATTCCTACTCATCGTTCTTAGGATCCTTCTTCGTGTCATTTTCCTCATAACTATCAAGACCCATGATCTAGGAAATAATCCCCTCATCATGTCTCAAATAGTCTATAAAGATACAACCATCCTCCACATAGTCTATTGCCACTCCGATGGTGCTTAGATGTAGATAGCAACCAACTCCTCATCAAGGTGTTTCCATCCATCCTTTGTGACCTTGGCCAGTAGTTGATATATATATTGGTGAATCCCCTCCAATATATCCTTGGTTCCTCCCTAGCGCCTATACACTAGGGGGTAGGATCAATCGTCTTAATCCTTCCTCGTCATCTTCAGTTCCCTTGCAACAAGACTAGTCCAACATATGCACACATATGAAGAGGTGTAATTAGTAATATGCATAACATAAGAAAAATCTAGGTGCCATCTATGTTAGTATGTAAACATAACTTACAAAATGAATAATAAAAATCATACATACCCTCAAATCTCGATGCCTAAGTTAGTGGTCAAAATAACTTTGATTCACCTTGGTAGTCCATCCCCGCATAGGGGTAATTCTTAATTATCATAGGGATTTATCACAAATAAGAAAATAGATCATGATGAAATATGTTTCCCAAGACACCACCACCACCCCTTAGCATCATGTCTCCCAAATGCCATGTCTAGCACTCCATAGGCATGGAAACCAGTTATGGAATTTTCTCCCATAGGTGTGATGTCGTCACACTTGTCGATCCTTTTTTCCACAAGTGAATCATGGAAAAAGGATTGAAATCCATGATGATCGATGGAAACCTTTAGGGGCTCCTTGTAAGTCTAGGAAACCATAATTTAGGAAATGAAATAAACAAAAATAAAGATAAAGGAGATACTTCTAACTTACAACTTGAAGAATCCAAATCTAACAGTAGGAATGGAAGATATGTGCTCCTAAAATTACAAGTCCCACAAGCTCATCCAATGGTGAAAAGTGAAAATGACACCTAATTGTGTGGGCACCACCCCATTTATAAATTTTGTTTCACTTTTTATCTCACTCCATACAAATTCATACAACATTTGTTTTATGCATTTTTCACGTCATTAGAATCACAATTCCATGTTATTCTTAGTTGCATAGCTAGATTTTGTGATTGGAATTTGTTTTGGGGGAGTCCCTATTTCCTTCTCTTTAGGGATTTAATATAAGTTATATGTTGCTAGTTTTATTGGTGTTCTTTCCAAAAACACTTTCACACTTTGGTATTATTTTCAAGTGCGTGAGTACAAGTTGCATCAAGATCACAATGTTGATCCATGCATGACCATCCTTATATATATATATATATATATATATATATAGATATATATATTCAAACTTGCATATTGGTGATTCCCTTTTGCAAACATCTTATGCATTGGACTTGTTTGGACCCATTACAACTATAGGACCCCCACCCCCTTGTTCAAGTGAGCGGCCTAGCCCAAGTACCCTACATTCTCCCTTTCCTGACAATAGATCCTTACCTACTTGGGTTACCACTCATTAGTACCAGTAATGCATTTTGGTACCCATGCTTCTTTTTCCCCATAGGAATGGGAGTTTTTCTAGTGTGTAACAATGAATTTAGTGTCATATGATTACTTGTTTTCACTCATTGGCCTACCATAGAATCCCACCTCATGGTATTTTATCTTTAATTTTACATATCATAATCCCACCACTTCCCCCATGTTGTAAAAGGTTACATTATTTTTCCACCATTCCTCTACTCCCAAAGATATTACCATCAGTATCCTACCCATGGCCTCTTTTGTATGTCATCACATGTTCTAATGATTTCATTTAATCATATACTGGACACTTATCTCCTTGAATATCTATTTTCTCAAGTACAGTTTTCCTTGATGAATCATTTCAAGGGTGCTCCTTAGCAGTACAGCTGATCATTATGATATTTTATGGAAATTTCCCTAGTCACCTTGTTCATATAATTATGTGATGTGTCTCCCATGGAAACTTTCTAATGTTAACCTCTACAATGTGTTGACCTAATCCTCCCCTACCCCCTTTGTGATTTTTTCCATTACAATTTATGTCCCCTAGGCATCCCTTTGTATCCATCCCTTGATGTCATCACAAGTTATACATATGATGACATGTCAACCATGAATCCATGCTCTAAGAAAATGAAGTATTGAGTCCATTTCTCTATGACCCTCAATTCCTTCTTGGTGTCACCAATTTCTCTCACATCTTTGTATCACTCCTCATGCTGACAAACAAATACCTCCTCATTGTTTTGTTTTTAGGGAAAATCCCTTTATTGACTTCAATACTTGTATTCTAGAGGATAGCTATAGAGGAATTATGTACCTTGGCCCCATAACCCTTATTAATGGGTTACCTTGGAAAAACTAAGGGAAGGCATCATTTCTCCTTGGATTGGTTGGTTCTCACATTTTCAACTACATATCCTAGTCGCACCATTGAGAATCGTACAACATGGTGGTTAATTTATCCTATTTTGGTTGAATACCATGTACATTTATGACTCCCTTAAGTTATTTAATCTATTTTGAAATCCCTTTAGTTCAAAGCTTCCTTTGATGTCCGAGCTACATTGGCAACAACGATTCAATTTCAGTCAAAATTCCCTAGATTTGTTTGGTTCATTCTTTCTACATTTTGAGCCACCTATGAGTATTTTCTTATATTACGACTCTTTCCATATCTTGGTCCCTTCTAATTCAACAAGGATTTAGTTGATGTCATCTTTCATCCTATCAGGATGCCATTGTTCCTACTCATGTACTATAGATCAGCTATGGGTTGGACATATTTATGTACTTGGATAGGGACCCTATTTAATGCTCATGATGTATTATACCCAATAATTATTCAATTATTTTGACCAAGCCCCTCTTGGTATCTATCCATATTGTATTAAAATATTTGTATGAGCATGGGGATATCTACCTCATTTATATTTGAGATTATATACACCTAATTCCCTTAGTTGGTCTATTTGCAAGTATGGTCTCTATGCCCTCCTCAAGGGGAGGGACTCTTTATCTTTACTCGCTCTTATTCCTATCCAAGTTCTTATAGTTTCCCATGGATTGAAAAAAAAAAGAAAAAAACCTATGATGCATTTCGACCGTAGGATGAGCTCTTGACGTCACACATTAGCTGACAACTGCTAATAACCTATTTTTTCTCACCCTCCTTTTCATGAGTATCATCACCATTATACATCATTACTGATAGTACTAGCCCCATTTTCATCACCATATGACCTCAACAATGTGAAAAAAACAAAGATAAGTCAAAGATTGACCCTAACTGTCATTGTGTGGGATTCCCTTAAATTTTGTGAGGACATATGGTGTTAAAAACATTGAAAATTGCGACAAGGTCCCAAAACCAAAATTCATTTTCTCGTAATTATTGTGCACCTCCCAAAAAGGTGTAGCATCTAAAAATGGAGATTACCTAATCATTATTACCAAAAATAACATTTGATTTGGTCTTCAAAACCTATCTTCCCCACTAAATCATCAATAAAATGGAGACTATTTGCATTGGAGCTAGATCTTAGTATTGTCCACATTATGTCCTATAAATACAACCCTCATGGTCACTCCATCCATACACACACAATTTTAAGGTTATGTTGTCAAATTTCCTATTGAAAGTGAGAAGTCTCCTCTATATTTTTTCATTTCACCTTTTGGAATCCACCATATTTTTTCGTTTCACCATTTGGAATCCACCTACTATATCACTTAGCTGGAATGTGGGTAGAAAGGAGAATAAGAACCCTCTCTTGGGTTAACTATGAAGGGTTCATTAAATTCTACAACTAACACCCAACTAACACAAAGGTGTCTGTATCTCACCCTATTCTTTGTGTTAATATTAGTCAGCATTCTTTATATATATTGCTATGCCATCTTTTAGTTATTTTTCTCCTCATTTACATTGCATGCATGTTAAATAATCAAATTTTGTTTAGTTTTCTTTTCCCTTTTCCATTTGATATAGTACTTGAGATTATTCAACCCTCAATTAGGTACATTTGATACATTTTAGTGACAAAAAACCAACATCACTTAGGATCGTGCATCAACCTAGATATCACATTAACAGTGAAGGAAATTAGGTCACCTATGAGTTGTTAAAGAAATGTAATTGTAGAAGATATTCTATTTTTGTATTATTATTATTATTATTATTATTATTATTATTATTATTCCTCCTTTTGGAGATGTTGTTCCTCTGATCAAGGATGTCATTGATGTATTTTGTTCATGTAAATTCTTGAGGTAAAACCTCCATTGTAAGTCAGGTCAGTAGTACCCACAAAAGTATTATTAAAATGTATTTTTGAGTCTCCCAAGTCAAGTCAACCCTAGAAGGAAGGAGAAGTCGACCATGTTGGGTTATTAGGCTTATCAACTGATTAGTATAAATAGGATAGGTTCCTCCATCATTTGGACATGGTGAGCACTCAAGCAAGTTCACTTGAGAGAGGGAAAATAGTCCATATGAGGAGGAAGGAGATTAGTCTTATTTCTTGGTTATTACACTATACTTGGTTGAATTCTGTATCGAGGAAGATTTCATGGGTTTACTTCCCCATGAGGGTTTCCCAGGATAAACCTTTTTGTTCTCTTTTTTATGATGTGCTTGTTATTCTTTCAGTGGTTCTTTTTTTTTGGCATAACAACTTTTAAAATATTAACAATGTATCAAAGCCAACATGAAATAAGAAATTATGAAACAACTCTTTCCATAGTTCAAAAAGATAGGGCTCACTATTCTAGGGACCTCCCTCCATAGATCAACCAAAAAAGAAGGACCATTCAACTAGCCCTATGAGGGCACATCTTTCTGTCAAAGCAATTTTCAATTTTGCAGACTTTCATTATTTGACCTACCACTACTACCAGGAGAAACTAGGGCATCATATTTTTCAAGGTTCCATCCAAAGATTCGAGAAAAGCAAGATACATTTTAGATCGCCTTGGGGAGGCACATATTTTCCTCTAATCATTTTTGCAAGTGACCACAGTTGGAAAATTAGGGTTTTCTAGTCAAACCCTAGGTCATCGTGAAGCAAATGTCAAAAGCAATCTTCGAATTGGTAAGTTCTATCTACTATATTTCTATTTGAGGTTCTCATTCATTAAAGATGACAAACAGTACCAAGATTTATGAGAATCTTGAGGGAGTAGATAAATTTAGAGCATGGAAGTACAAAGTCATCCTCATCCTTGAAGAACATGACCTAGAAGGCTACATCAAAAATGAGGTAAAGGAATCAGAGGGAGATGAAGAAAAGTCCAAGTACAAGAAGTATATGATCAAATCCAAGAGGATCATAACTGATTCTATCAAGGATCATTTGATCCCCCAAGTATCTTCAAAGAGTAATCCAAAGGGTATGTTCAATGCATTAGCGAGTCTATTTGAAGGTAAGAACATCAATAGAATAATGACCTTGAGAAACCAACCCAAGGGTTTGAAGATACAAAAGGAAGAAACTATGCAATCATACTTCTCAAGAGTATCTCATATTGAAGAACAATTAGAAGTCATTGGTGCCATGGTGGAAGAAGCAGAAGTTGTGATGACCACCTTAAATGGTCTTCCAAGAGAATGGGATCCATTCATCATAGGAATATGTGCTAGAAGAAAGCTAACCAAGTTCAACAAACTATGGGAAGAATGTGTACAAGAAGAAGGAAAGATATCAAATATAGAAGAGAATGATAGAGAAAATGAAGACTCTAGTGAACAATATGTCCTAATTCAAGCTCTCATGGGATCAGTCTCTCATGGAAGTGACACTTAGATTATAAATAGTGGTGCTTCCAAACATATGATAGGTCACAAAGATTCTCTCCTTACCCAGAAAGACTATTCACAAAAGGTGAAACTTGGAGATGATTATCAATATCCAATCAAAGGAATGGAAGAAGCATATTACAAGCTAAAATATGCAAAGTGCATGAACATGAAAGAAATCATATATGTTCCAGGTTTAAAGAATAATATTCTTTCTATCTCAGCTCTAGATAAGAATTTTTTTAGAGTTGCTTTTGTAGATGGCGAAGTTCTTATGTGGTCGAAAGGGAAGACCATATATGATGCAACTGTAATTGGTGTTGAACAAGGAGGACTCTAGAAATTGAAGGGGCACAGAGATTAAGCTCTTATAGCTAGTTCTATCAATCCATGTGAACTTTGTCATACAAGACTTTCTCATGTGAACTACAAATAATTTACAATTGTGATCAAGGTAGTGACAGGTCTACTAGAAATATAGATCAATCATGAAGGAGTATGGAAAGGATGTTCTCAAGAAAAGAACACCAAGAACCCATTCCTAAGCAGTGACAGTAAACCAAAGGGAATATTGGATATTGTTCACTCAGATAACGGACCAATGTCAACTACTTCCTTAAGTGGATATGTTTATTATATCTCTTTTATTGATGACTACTCTCATAATACTTGGATATACTTTTTGAAAGGAAAAGATGAAGTATTTGAAAATTTCAAGGAATTCAAGACTCTTGTGGATAATCTATCCAAAAAGAAGATCAAGACCTTGATATCATATAATGGAGGAGAATTCACTTCAAATGAATTCAAGGAATTTTGTAAAGAAGCTAGGATTAAGAGGGAGCTTACCACACCCTATATTCCTCAACAAAATGGAGTGGCAAAAAGAAAGAATAGATCATCATGGAAGTATTTAAAGCAATGATTCATGATCAAGATATACCTATGCATTTATGTGCCAAAGCAGTAAGAATTGCAGTCTATGTACAACATAGAATTTCCCATAGTTCCCTTGGGAACAAAACTCCAGAAGAAATATTTACAGATGAAAATCCTGAAGTCGGCCAGCTGAAGATATTTGGTTGTCCTGTGTACCTACATGTTCTCAAGGACAAAAGATCAAACTGGACCATTCAGGAAACAAGGGAATATTTGTTGGATACAATGACCAGTCAAAAGCTTATAGAATCTACATTCCAAGTTTTCGACAGATTGAGATCAACAAAGATGTCACATTTGATGAAGATGTGCCTTTCACGAAATCCAAAAAGAACTATGCAGATGAAGATCATGAAGAAGAGAAAGAGGCTCCTAGAACTACATAAGCTAGCAGAACACCAGTTAGAGATGTTGAAGAAGAACATATACCGAAATATCATGACATATAAGAACCCCAAGGACCCATGGAGACACCCCATGAGATGATCTCAAAAAAAAGAAGGCCAACTTGGGCTCGTGATATAATCCAAGAAGCAAAAATATATGGTGCACCAGAAGGAACTAAGAGGCCAAGACTCTACTCCAACTACATGGAACTAATGTGCAACCTTGTTGATGAAGAAGCCACATGTTTTGAAGAAGTCTCAAAGAAGGAAGAATGGATGGATACCATGATCAAAGAATACCAATCTATCATAAAGAATGATGTTTGGGATGTGGTGCCAAGACCGAAGGAAAATTAAATGGTTTCTTCAAAATAGATTTTCAAGACAAAACATTTAGCATATGGAAGTAATTAAAAGTTAAAAGAAAGATTTGTTGCACGAGCATTTTCATAGAAGAAATTGATTGTGAAGAAAAATTTTCACCAGTAGAAAGATATACTTCTATCAGAATTATCCCTTCCTTGGAAACCAAGATGAAATGGAAGCTACACCAAATGGACATAAAAACAACCTTCCTAAATGGTGTCATAGAAGAAGAAGTATATATTCAACAACCACCAGGTTTCGAGACACACAAAAAAAAGACACATGTATGCAGACTGAATAAAGTTCTATATGAGTTGAAGCAAGCATCGAGGGCATAGTATGGAAGAACTGATGGATTCTTGATGAGCTTGGGATTTACTAAAAGTAAAATAGATTCCAACCTTTAATATAAGGGTGGAAATGATGGGATCATGATATTACTATTATATGTAGATGATTTATTTCTGATGGGAGAGGAGAATATCATCAGGGAATGTAAGAAGAATCTTGCAACATAATTTGAGATGAAATACCTTGGCATGATGCATTACTTCCTAGGTCTCGAAGTATGGCAATTCCCAAATGAGATTTTACTAAACCAGGAAAATATACAGCTGAGATCCTAAAGATATTTGGGATGTTGGATTACAAATCAATGAATACTCCAATGGTGAAAAAAATAAAGCTCCTGAATGATGACTCTTCAAAAAGAGTACATGTCACGTTATAAAGACAAAATATTGGCTCACTAATGTATTTGACAAATACAAGACCAGATATATGTTTTAATGTGAACACCTTGAGTCAGTATATGGTGGAGCCCCAACATGTTCACCTAGTTATAGTAAAACATGTGATGAGATACCTAAAGGGTAAACTGTATTGTGGCCTCAAATATGCAGTTGACAGTGAGTTTAGATTGTATGGCTATACTGATTCACATTGGGCAAGAAGTTCTAAAGATAGAAAGAGCACTTCAGGATGTTTTTTTAGTTTTGGGTCAGGTGTGATCTCATGGCTTAATAGAAAGCATACCATTGTTTCCCTCAGTATAGATGAGGCTGAGTACATTGCAGCATGCTCAACTTGTAGAGAAGTAGTATGGCTTCACAAGTTATTGGTAGGATTATTTGATGCCAATATGGATGCAACTGATATTTATTGTGACAACTAGAGCTACATCAAACTGACAGAGAACTCGGTGTTTCATGATAAGTCAAAGCACATAGAGATAAAGTATCACTACATCCAAGATATGGTGTAGAGAGGAGCTATGAAGCTCTGGTATGTTCCAACAAAGGAACAAGTTGTTGATGTGCTGACTAAGCCTTTGTCTCATGTAAAGTCTGAATATTTTCAAGAAAAGCTTGGTGTAGTTCGAAAGGACCTCCCTAGAAAGAGGGAGTGATTATGAGATCATTATTGATGATGAGATGGCAGTGGTATACCAATGCAGAGAAGGCCAGTCGAGTTTATCAGTGTGCCTACAGATGTTGATGAGTTTCGACATTAATTTGCGGAAGAGTGTATCCTAGTATTCACATGTTGAGGATGGCCCTACGGACAAGAACACTCTCATGTTGAGAGTGGTCCTAACACTTACATGCTGAGGATGGTCCTGCAGACGATAGTACTATCATATGGAGACTAGTACTGCATTCATTTGTGGAAGAGTGTATCATAACATTCACATGTTGAGGATGGTACTATGGACAAGAAAACTCTCATGTTGAGTGGTCCTAACACTTACAGGCTGAGGATGGTCTTGTGAATGAGTACTCTCTTGATGAGAGTGGTCCTACATTCATATGCAGACGATATCCTACAATCATTTGTGGACAACAGTATCCAAGTTGAGGATGGTCCTGTAGACGATAGTACTCTCATATGGAGAGTGGTCCTGCATTCATTTGCAAATGAGATACGACATTCAGCTGTGGACGATGGTATCCTAGCATTCACATGCCGAGGATGGTATTATGGACAAGAACACTCTTATGTTGGAGTGGTACTAGAATTTACAGGTTTAGGATGGTCCTATAGATGATAACACTCTCTTGATGAGAGTGGTCCTGTATTAATTTGCACAAGATCTTGCATTTAGTTGTAGACAATGATGTTCCAACATTGTTCATGCCGTGTGTGATTTAGCTCACTATTTGTATATTGATGATATTGCAGGTGATGCTCTAGATGATGATGTTCCATGATAATGATGATCCGTGATGATTATGTTCCATGGATGATGATGATGATGCAAAATTCCTATGACATATAGACTCACCAGTCAGTTGTACAGATGTATTATTGTTATAGAATACATTCCTTGTTAAGAGAGAGTGTTAAAGAAATGTAGTTGCGGAAGATATTCTATGTTTGTATTATTATTATTATATTATTCCTCCTTTCAGATATGTTGTTCCTCCAATCGGGGATGTCATTGATGTATTTTGTTCATGTAAATTCTTGAGGTAAAACCTCCATTGTAAGTCGGGTCAATAGTACCCAAAAAGTATTATTAAAATGTATTTTTGAGTCTCCCAAGGAAATTCGTCCCCGGAAACAAAGAGAAGCTGACCATGTTGGGTTATTAGGCCTCTCAGTTGATTAGTATAAATAGGAGAGGCACCTCCCTCATTTGGACATGGTGGGCACTCAAGAAATTTTGTTAGAGAGAGGAGAAACAATCCATATGAGGAAGAAGAAGCAGTTTAGTCTTATTTCTTGAGTCTTACACTGTGCTTGGTTGAAGACTATATCGAGGACATTTTGCTTGGTTTTCTTCCCCACGAGGTTTTCTCAGGATAAATCTTTGTGTTCTCTTTTGTTATGTTTTAATTATTATTCTTTCAATGATACTTTTGTTTTTCCATAAAAACTTTTAAATCTTAACATGAGTTAGATAAATAACGCTACCACAACATGACTATAAATAGTACAATCAAATTTTGAAGAGTGACACTCTTTAGTCAATGTTACTCTTGATTGGTATGGAGTAGCATAAAGTTGGAAATGTTCTATTTTGAATATTTGGGATAGATTCATCACATATATAGGTTGATAAATAATGATACCATCATCCATTTGCAAAAATCGAATACCCAAAAATAAATGTGACAAACTGAGGTCGATCATTTCAAATATATCTACTAATTGTTTCTTCAAACCCAAAATTAGATCAATTATACCTCCTGTAATGAATAGATCATCAACATGTAGTGCAACATTTAAATTATCATTATTTACATGCAAAACATCAATACTCTGATTTGATTCACAATGTTCAAAATCAAAATTGAGAAAGAATATAATGAACTCCTCATTCCCCGCCTTGGGAATTTGTTTCAAACCATACAAGGATTTACTTAGTTGATACACAATATTCCATCCTTCTGATCAAATCCTAGGGGTTTCTCCATATAAATCTCCTTAGTGAGATAAACATGTGAAAAATCACTTTCACCATCTATATAATGTACCTCCCATCCAAAATAAGTAGTAAGTGAAAGAGTCAGTCGAACATTTTTCATTTTTGCAACATGAGAAAATGTCTCAATATAGTTGATATCTTACTACCGATAACATACCTTTGCTACAAGTCAATACTTAGGACTCACAAAATCACCTTCAAATATAAATTTAACCTTGTAGACTCATCGAAATTTCACCACCTTGTCTTTCCTTGTGGTTGAGGAACAAAATCCAAATTTTTTTTCATCAAAGAACTTCCTCATCATTCTTAGTTTTCTCCCATTTGGAACAACCATGTGCATCTACGCGTGTATCAAGATCACATACCTCTAGCACACTTGCCATCAAAACAACCCTACCATGTTGTTTAAAACTTCTAGTTTTTCTTGAGTCGCTTAATTTACCAACATCAACACCAACAACTTCAATTGTCTTAGTTTCCCATATAATAAGGAAATTATCCCTTATAGAAGGAGCTCCCACAAAATCACCATTAGTTAAAATATTAGGTGGTCCAAATCTTGTGATTGATTATGTTGTAAAAGTTCAACTACAAGTATATTTCAATACATGATTCGATTGTCTTATTGAAAAACTCCTTGACACATTGGGTGATGTAATATAATATTAGTTGTTTAATTGAATGAAACAACTTATAGGTTGTTGAATCATCAAAATAGCCCATCATAATACAATCATAACTCTTTACATCCAGCTTCTTTCTCTTATCATTCAAGATATGAACCCGAGCTATGCATTCAAATGTTATAAGGTGTCAAATTCAAGGTTTTATCCCACTCCATTTCTCAAAAGAGTCATATTCCATAGAAATTTGGTTGGAATCATGTTTATAATATAGTTTGAGTAATCTATAGATTATTCCTAAAACATGGTCAACAAACCATTGACTTGAAGTAAGCATCATGTCATTTCAACCAAGGTTCATTTATTCCTTTCAACAACATTTATTTGTTGAGGTGTGTAAGGTACAAAACTCTGCCAAGAAACCTTTGTTGAGCTTATGCCTAAAACATAGTCAACAAACCTTTGGCTTGAAGTAAACATCATCTCATTTCAACCAAGGTTCAATTCTTCCTTTCAACAACATTGATTTGTTGAGGTGTGTAAGGTACAAAACTCTACCAAGAAATACCATTCTATGATAGGTAGCTCTCAAATTGCCTTCATTTTCAAATTTTAGAAAGTTCACAAGTTGATCACATTGCTTTTTAGTCAATGACCTTAATTCCTTAAACTTTTCAAAATACATGATCTTTATTCTTCAAGGAATACATGATATTTATTTTTCAAGGAATACATGATCTTTTTTCTTCAAGGAATACATGTAAGTGTACCTAGAAAAATCATCAATAAAAGTCAAAACATAACTTGCACTTGGTAGTGATGGTTTGTTCATCATAAAAAAAGTCACTATGGACAAGATCCAATTGATTCTTTGCTATACATGTCTTTAATATGTTAAATTCAATCCAGTGATGCTTCCCAATAACACATCCTTTACATACACCATTAGGAGAAACAACCCTAGGTAGGGAATTAACCATACTATACTTCACCAATAATTTCATTGCTTTAGAAAATTAGACGTTCGAGTCTTCCATGCCAAATTTTGGCTTAAGTCATTAGTATTGTCTATGAGTGTACTCAATCATGGATCCTTCTTAGGGAAATTAAAATATATATATAGTATTTCCTTAATGTCAAGAACACCCTTAACAAAAATAACAAAGTCATTATTAATATCCTTCACCATAAACCTATCAGGTCGTAATTGGATCTTCTTGCTAGTTTGGGTTAATTGAAGTATATACAACAAATTTGCACTCAAACTTGGTATATGATACACATCACCGATCACATCTAACATTCAATCATACCAAAACAAACAATAGTAAGGGTGTTATCTGTAACAAATATCTCATCTTCTATAGATTTTTACTCAATGAAGAAAGAGAGAAGCATACTTAGCCTTATGATGGGTACAACTAGAGTAAATTGTCCATTCACTTTTATAAGTGTGAGCATATAATGTTTGAGAACTACTAAAAAAGGTGTAGTTATCTTCCTTATCTTCAAAAATTTGATGATGTAGGTTAGTTGATCGACTTGTTGAAACTTCACCTTCAAGCTTCTTATGTTATCCTTCATATATTTAGTCTTCTTCCAACAAGCCTTCTTGATGTGTTCTATCCTCCCTCAATATCACTAGGTAGTCTTCTTACCTTTATTAATCAATCTATTATCAACATTTATTCTTCTTACCTTTATTAATCAATCTATTATCAACACATTTATTCTTGTCAATATGGTTTACACAATCTCATTCTTTCTCTTGATTGTATTCTTGACCTCTTTATCTATAGTTCTATATACCTTTTCCCTAAATCATATGGTCCTATCACTTAATCTCAACTTTATCTTCATCAAGCAACTTGTCTCATGCATTAATTAGCAAGCCATCGAAAGAATCAAGCAAGAATCCTTAATGTATATGCCCAAGAAAATACATCATAAGGTGTCTTCATATTCATTAAGATTGGTTCTATAAGTTGACCATATTTCCTTGGAAAATATTTTCCACATTCATCCAATTTCAATTGTAGCCCCTTTACTGGAGCTAAATAATCTTCAATCATGTCAAAGGAGAGAAAATTTAGAGAGATAAACTCTTTCTCAATCCACATAACCCAATTCTCGTTAATCTTGTTGAATAGAGTCTCAATGTATTCTAGACTTGATTTGAACAATCGGTCCCACTTTTATGAAAAAAAATCTCACATAAGATGTAGGTCTTCAGAAGTCCTATGGTGTCATTATTCTTGCAAATATAGACCAATCCAATGTTCAAGTCAAAACCTAAGTCAATCTACTAGAAATATTCTACTCAATAAGAGTGCATACAAGTGACAACCTCCAAAGGACTTATATACAACAAGTTGGTTCTCAAACCAATGGCTCTGATACCATGATAGAGAACCAAGAATTGAAAAAGTAAGGAGATAATGAATTCCAAGAAGAGGTGGTGTCTAAAACAACATTACAACACTGAATCACTCATGAGTGTATCTCAACCTACAATGGATAACACACAATAACTAAACACATTCATGTATTTCCATAATAATTAACCAATCCATATAATCATCTATATATAACTCAAAGTATCACCAACTCCCTTAGAATGAGGAATACATAACCAAATTTGATGACCTTATCACACCCAAATATCCTTATTTTATGCATCAACCTACACACTAGTGGATTGAGACAAGGCCACTTTTGGTTGACCCAACCAACTAGTTCATTTCCTACTTGACTCATCGAGTCATCTTTCCACTATTGACTCACAGTCTCAAAAATATCCAGAGATGAAATGAACTTGTTCATAATGAAGTGTAGATCTTAATGTATACGTTCTGAAGGAGAAATCCCATAGTTGAGTTGGGTGGAGTTATAAAATCAATAAGATTCGAGTGAAAGGAGAATGCACATAAAGGGGAGAATAGTTCTTAAAGAAGAGGAAGTTTTTGGTAGACGAAATTAATATGGATATCATAGAGAAAGAGATAAGGAAGTTGTATATACAATTATAGGCTATAGAGGAGGCATTGGGAGTTAAACTAACTAAGAGGAGGCCTAAGGGGAAGGGAATAACAAAGAAAATTGAAGTTGGGAAGGCCTTGTAGAGGAGGTGTAGTAGTTGCTCAAACAAATGAGACCCTTTGGAGAAGGCTTGGAAAGAAAAAAACAAAAAGGAAGTGCCAAAGAAAAGGGAAAAACAATGAGTGGAAAAAATTGTGAGGGTATTTCCAATTTAAGAGCAACTAGTTGAAGAAGCCTTCCATGTAGAAGAGGTACTAGATGTAACAAGTCTCCTTTGTTGAAATAGTGAAGAGAATAGATAAATACCATGTATCTCTTTGGGTGCATGACAACTCACAACAAAAAGAGAATTAACTAAAGCTTGTATATATGATAGTGATTATAGAAAGACCTCCGAGCAACTAAGAAGGATGGTTAAGAAAACGATGATGGTGTTCAAACCAACATTTGTGCTACTCAAGAGGGAGATCCAATGGAGGAGGTTTCATGGGGAACCCAAAATTTATTCGATAGTCGATAGTGTGAGGGTATTTCCAATTTAAGAGCAACTAGTCGAAGAAGCCTTCCATGTAGAGGAGGTAGCAGATGGAACAAGTCTCCTTGATTGAAATAGTGAAGAGAATAGATAAATACCATGTATCTCTTTGGGTGCATGCCCACTCACAACAAAAAGAGAATCAACTAAAGCTTGTATATATGATAGTGATTATAGAAATAGCTCTGAGCAACTAAGAAGGATGGTTAAGAAAATGATGATGGTGTTGAAACCAACATTTGTGCCCCTAGAGAGGGAGATCCAATGGAGGAGGTTTCTTGGGGAACCCAAAATTTAGTCGATAGTTTGTATGTTGTTGATTGTGTAGGTAAAAAAGATGAAAACACACCCAACACTACAATGGAGCAACATATTGTTGTGTTGGCAACAATGAATAAAGAAAGCTCTTTGCAAAAATAAGAGTTTTTATGAAGACAAGAAAGATTTCCATGCTAATATTGACAAGAAAGAAGTAGCCCGAATTGAATTCGTCCATGCTAGAAGTAAGGTTTTTGAGTTAATAACAGTGAAGGGGATTACAGTCTATGAGGATGACATAGAATATCAAGTTACAGATGTAGAAGTGACAATGATGGTAGGTGTTGGACTAGACATCAGTTATGAGGTTTCCAAATTCGAAGTCAAATCCAAAGTTAAAGGATCTCGAACATGGGAGTAGGAAGATGAAAAGGCCCATAAGGAACATAGAAAGAGGAATCAAGACAACATTGTCCAAGACTAGGAAAAGGAAAAATTAGAAGAGGCAATTATAGAGATTGTAATTGCAGTAGTTGTAAGAGAAGATGAAGCTCAAAGAGAAAGGAGGGCACCATGATGGAGTGACAAGGATTCTAAACAAAATGAGCAAAGAAAAAAGGGAGATGATGGCACAATAAAATTTTAAATCCATCGATCTAGAAGGAGATCCCCATACTAAGTGGATATGGAAGAAGAGGATGAAGGTCATGCCATTAATTGCATGACAAAAGAAGATGAGGATGAAGAGGAAATTGTAGAAGCACATGGGCAATAAGAATTGCCAGTGCATGTGCATGATTGCATGCCTGAGGAAGAAGAGGAAATGGGGAGTGAACTTGCAACTACATGCATGAAAGGAGGCTTGGAATATAAGCCAAGTAGTGAAGTAGAAAAATATGAACCAACAAAAAAGGTGCACTTGGGATTGATTAATTCATTCAAATATCCATTGTGTAATGACCGAAGAGGTACTTGAGTTGTAGGAGGATGGAGTGAGCCAAGGAAGTGTTGTGAGAAGACAAATTTGGGGGGAATAAAGAGATAAGGCCACCAATATATGTTTAATATGTAGAGAATGATTAGATTGTAATGAATAAGTTTTATCTGAACTAGTCCTAAACTGGTCATAACTAGTCAAAATTCACTAATTCAACATAAAATTGATCAAAATCGATTGATTTGACCAGTTTTTGGTCGATGCACCTCGTTCCCCCAAACACAATAGGATTTGAACCCAAAATCCGACAACATCCAATGTATCATACGAATGTGTCGAACAGCAATGATGAAAAGTACTGATCCTTTTGAAGTATTTTAGTGGCATCAAATTTTCGACACTAGGGAATATGTTTTTCGACGTCTATGTCATCTGATTTCTGACACTAGGGTGTAGGATATTTGACGGTTATGCATAGGATATTTGACGGTTATGTGTAGGATATTCGACAGCTATGAGTAGGATATTCGACGGCTATGTGTCGGATGTTGGACACTAGTTCGTGGGTGTTTCGATGGGTGTGTAGTCAGATTTCTGACACTAGTTCGTAGGTTTTTTTTAAATAAAATAATGTCATATTTGAAATTGTTTGTCCCATGTGATCAACATCATCATCATCATCATTTTCATCATTGCCATCAACATCATCATCATCGTCATCATTTTCATCATCGTCGTCTTCATCGTCGTCATCATCATCGTCATCATCACACATCATCATCTTCATCGACATCATCTTCATCATCATTGTCGTCATCATCACACATCATCGTCTACATCATCATCTTCATCATCGTCGTCATCATCATAAGGCTATGGTCATCATCATCATCGATGTCATCATCATTAGTATCATCGTCATCATCATTATCATCATCATCATGATCATCATCAAGAGTGCCATCATGATCATCATCATCATTATCATGAACATCATCATCATCATCATGAAGAGTGTCATCATGATCATCATGATCATCATCACCATCATCAAGAGCGTCATCATGATCATGATCATGATCATTATCATCATCATCATCCTCATGATGATTATAATCATCATCAACATCATCATCATCCCCATCATCATCATCGTCATCCTCATGATGATGATAATCATCATCATCAATATCATCATCATCATCATTGTCATTGTCATCGTCGTCATCAACATTATAATCATCATCAACATCATCATCAACATCATCATCAACATCATCATCATCATCATTGTCATCGTCGTCATCAACATCATAATCATCATCAGTAGCAGCATCATCATCCGCAGCAGCATCATCATCATCATCATCATAATCATCATCGTCGTCATCATCTTCATCATTGTTGTCTTCATCATCATCATCGTCATCATCTTCATCATCGTTGTCTTCATCATCATCACCATCATCATCATCTTCATCATCATTGTCATCGTCATCCTCATGATGATGATAATCATCATCAACATCATCATCACCATCATCATCATCTTCATCATCGTCGTCATCATCATCATCGTTATCCCCATGATCATCATCATCATCATCACCACCATCATCATATTCATCGTCATCGTCATCCTCATGATGATGATAATCATCATCAACATCATCATCGCCATCATCATCATCTTCATCATCATCTTTAGCATCATCATCTTCATCCTCATGATCATCGTCATCATCGTCATCATCGTCGTCACCATCAACATCATCATCTTCATCATCATCATCTTCATCATCATCATCATCGTCGTCGTCGTCATCCTCATGGTGATGATAATAATCATCATCATCAACAACATCATCATTTTCATCGTCGCCATCAATATCATCATTATCATCATCTTCATATTCATCAACATCATCATCATCGTCATCATCACACATCATCATCATCGTCATCCTCATGGTGATGATAATCATCATCATCCTCATCAACATCATCATCACCATCATCATCATCTTCATCATCATCATCATCATCATCATCATCATCATCATCATCATCATCATGGTGAGGTGTCATTCTACGTGGTTTTAATGCAATCTCCTGCTTCCCATTGAAAATATTTTTTTCAGTTGTTCTATACCTATGATTCTTAGAGAGGAAATGCCTATACTCATGAAATACCTCTTTTCTTAAGCTTTTTGAACGACGAGATTTTATCTTAGGACCACAAACTGGACATGCAATTTTACCCTTTGTCTGAAGACCTACAATATTTAGATATGGAATATCTATGTCAATTATATTCATATATAAACTATTCTAACTACTCCATATAATTAAATGCAATTAAAGTGGAACTTAAAATTACAAACCACAAAATGAAGTTAACCCAGGGGCATCGTGTATTGTCCATACAACCATTGCATGGAATTGAAATTGCCTTTGTCGTATTGGTCTAGATATGTCATACATAGTGATGCCATTACATAGCTTCAGTAGCTCATCTATAAGAGGTTCAATGTGTACATTCATATCTTTGACTTGGAACTTCCCTGATTGATTTGAAGTACATATAAAATATATCATTATGAGAACCATTAAGATATATAAACCATGCACATGAGTAAAATAATAGATATATATATGAAAATAGGAAACATAATACGACAAATGATATTCCACAACTACATTATAAATAAAACAGTTATAGACAAAAAAACCTGGAATAATTATTGACAGCATTATGTGCTCCCTCTTTATTGACAAACATGGAGGAATGTTATCGTTGATAACAAAAATAGGCCACACCGTGTAAATGGATTTCATTTGTGCAAATGGATCAAAACCATCTACTTCCAAAGAAATCCTAACATTACGTGTTTCTTCTTTAAAGTGAGGCCACTTTTCCTCCATATCTCTAAAAGCAGAACCATCTGCAGGCATTTGGATAACATCATCTTGACTTCTGTTCCTGGCATGGTAATCCATAAATTGCATTATGTTTTTGCACCTGAACATTCATTGCAAATGTGGAATGATGGGAATATAACGAAGAACCTTCTTGTAACATCCCCGACCCTCCGACCGGCAAAGAGGACGCTACCAAACCATCAAAAACCTCTGGGAAACTAGCCCCATGAACATGAACATACATAAAATGTTGAAATAAAATTCTTAAAACATAAAACATGCTAAGATGCATAGTCATTCACATACACCGTGGAAGCAAACATACATTTAGGAATTCAACATGTTCATCATAGTTCATTAGCCATCAAATATAATTGCAGAGATGAAATAGACAAGGATACTTATCTCATAAAGAACTTGTCCCTCAACCAGCTATGTCTCTACAACGCTTCACCCAACCATAGGCCAGCATGCTCATCAATCTCTCAGCAACACTGCCACCCCCAAGCTGGGCATGATTTCCCAAGGAATAAGGGACTAAGCAAGCTTACACATAGCCAAGGTACACCAATTAGCCAAGCCCACACAGTAGGTTTTATCAGGCTATCGAGGAGTTGGGAGAAGCTAAATGCTAAGCTGGTGAGCTCATGGAAGAGCTAAGGATGCCTACACCAGATCTAGCCTGATCTCTAAGACACCCACACACACCTGACACCAGGAATCAGTCCCTTCTCTACTTCACAGTCCCTCATGCCCTTACTTCCCTTGCCAGTGCTCTTTTGGGATTGTGGATAAGAAATCCAGCCATCTAACTCTATCTGTGTGGCTCCCCAAACCTGGGTTTCTCAAGCATACCCCACCTTCAATCGCACTCCACACAATCCGAAGACCAACCACTGCATACCCGCAGTAAAGCAATCAATTCATAGCTCTGTGATGAAAATAAAGACAACAGGGTGACAACCCAAACGAAATGGTGAACATGGCTCAAGTCAAATAGGATGATTCAGAGTTGTTCTTGGCCTTAGCGTGGCCAAAAAAACTCAACAGCAACCCCAAAATATGTTGCACATGCATCAAACCAAAACTAGGGGAAGAACAACATCCACACTCTTACCACTGCAGCAACGGGAGAAACACAACTCACAGCAAATCCCCAATCAGAGGTGAAGGTCTGATTCTCATCCTAGATAGGGGAAACACAGTCCCGACCTGCGCTTGAGGTAAAACAATACTCCCTGCGTGAAAGGGGAAACTTACACAGACCACATTCAGCAAAATGTGGAGAGAGGTCTGACTGCCTGCGTGAGGGAAAATAGAAGCGGTGGGGAGAGTGGACAAAACGATCCGGGATCCCAAATGGTGCGTGAGGAAAACCACTCCCAGACTGTGCGTGTGACTGAACCAATTGGTGGAGAGTGCGTGGGGGCAAGCCTGCCACCCACCACTACCCAGCATTAACTTCCCTTAACTAAAATAGGAGTTTAAGTGGTGGATCGACACATGGATTTTCCCCATGGGTTAGACAATCCCCCCCTTAACCTTAGGAAATCATGCCCTTTTCATTTAACATTGCACCATCATAGCTGGATATAGGTTCATTTTAATTAATGTGCATATTTACATGATGCCAAAACTATTATGTGTCGGATAGCACGATATACCATCGGCAACGATCCCAATTGCCAAAACATAACACAACCAAATCGATGGCAGGGATTTTTCCTTTAGCTCCACGCCACGATTAATTACAATATATACATCATGTACCTTTTAATGCATCTAGGGTCAAAACCAGGAGTGTTACACTTCTAAGGCACCTTTTTTGTTACTTTATCTGTACGATATCTACTTACATGACATTCCGGACATTTTGTTGCAAATTCATGCTGATTATAATATATAACATGGTCATCAAGGCATGCATGAACTACTTCATAATGCATTCCAATATCTTTCATGATGGAAGATAAATCTCGATATGTGCGAGGTAAAATATTTGATGGCGGTAACAAAAATTCAGCTATCAAGCTACAAAAAATTAAAAAAATAGTTAATATTGTAATAAATAAATAATATTAATGAAACATGCTTCATCCATACGATGATCAATAATGAGTTAACAATACAATTCTTAGAGGAATACAGATAAAATTTATCATGATCCTATATATGTGATGGATTATTTTACATACCTTATCATTTGTGTGATTGCAATGTTTGAAAGACCATTCATAACCTTCAAGTTCATTATCAACAATACAGCAGAGAGAATATTTGTTTTGGAGACTTCATAAAGGGGTTCATATACCTTATTGAGAAGAGGTATATCGTGAACATCATCAAAGTCATCATCATTTTCATTATCAACGTCATCGTCATCATCCATTCTAACATTAAATGAATCATGGATCAATGTATTTGTACCATCATCTTCAATTACATTATCGGTATCATCATCTTGTTCAGTATGATCATTCACTTGTTCTCCATTAAACATACACGCTCCATGATCCTGATACTGAAATTGTTCTGAAAGCACTTCCTTTGGACGATATGTTGTAGGGTGTCTTTTGTTTAATATAAATACATCAAAACATCAATAGATATACATTAGTATATGAAAAATAAAAATAATACATATAATTACCAAAACAAAGAATATAATAAACTTTATAATGCTAAACCTACAAATGGACGACATTCGTTCCCCCTCTCAGAGTGTCCATGTTCCTTGCAATGTTTTGTGGCTGTTGAGATCAATATTCTTCTCCTCTTAAATCCCTGCATTGAGGACACGGACAATAACATTTTCCATCACCCCTTCGTTTCACTGCATCCCATAGCCTAGCAAGCAATTGTCAGTCATCTTCGTTTGGATCCAGAATATTTATATTTGACATTTTGTCACAAACTTCGTGAATGAATATAACCGGTTGTCTTAAAAACTCAAGTTCCACACATCAACATTTTGTCAAACGAAGAGAAGTTGAAGAATAAAAAATTCCCGACAAACTGTCTGTCGAAGAAAAAAAAATTCCCACAACCTCCTGAAAACGTCCGTCAAGGAACAAATAATTTTTACAAATCATCTATCGCTTCTACCATAAAAATGTCGAAATGTTTAAAAAAAATTATATTTATAATGGCCTAGCGTCGGATATTCAACACCTTGAACATAGTTACCGTTGAAAATATGGAACCAAAAATTTCAAATCTTTCAAATCTTACATTATTTTTTTTTTAAACCGACACAAACCATCAAAAATCCGACACTAATGGGTCGAACAACCGACACTCTGGGGTCGGATATGCGACACTTTTGGGTTCAAATACCGTCGAATATCCGACACTTTAGGGTCGAATATTCAACACTCTGGTGCATCATATATTCGATGCCTGAAGTGTCGGATATTCGACGACGCTATTAAACTTTCTTGATCGCCTTTCTTTCCAATGATTGTTTCCTGATACATCCGTACGAAATGTCAGATGACGTCGGATTATAACATCGGATTTCGGGTTCAAATCCTATTGTGCTTCCTGCTGAGTGCATCAACTACCTTATTCTCTTTTCCTTTTATGTATTTGATTTCAAAATCGAACTCACATAAAAACTCCAGCCATCTAGCTTTCCTAGCATTTAGAGTAGGCTGATCAAATAAATACTTAAGATTGCAATGGTCTATCCTTAACTCAAATCTTCTGCCCATCAAGTAATGCCTCTACATATTGAGAGCATGTACTATGGCTGCAAGTTCCGGATCATGAGTAGTATAGTTCTGCTCATGATCCTTCAACTTTCTTGACTCATAACATATAAGGTGGTTTTCTTGCATAAGGAATCCTCCAAGCGCTTGTCCGCATGCATCGGTACACACCACAAAATATTTCTCTAGGTATGCAACTTTCAATATTGGTGCACTGGTGAGAAAATTCTTCAACTGCTGAAAGCTTTCTTCACACCTCGATGTCCATTCAAACTTTATCCCCTTCTTTTGCAAAGAAGTGATGGCATGTGCAACCTTGGAGAATCCTTCAATGAACCTCCTATAGTATCCTACAAGTCTCATAAAATATCTTACATCTGTCACATTTCTTGGGGTAAGCCAATTCAAAATGGCTTCAATCTTTTTAGGGTCCACAGATATACCCTCTTCTGAGATAATGTGACCCAAATACTGAATTATATCTCTATAGAAGTCACACTTGCTCAGCTTTGCATACAACTGATTCTCCCTGAGCAATTGCAATGTCAATCTCAAGTGCTCTTCATGTTCTTCCTCATTCTTAGAATAAACAAGAATGTCATCAAGGAAAACAAGAACAAGCTTGTCCAAATACCTGCTGAAGACACTATTCATAAGGCACATAAATGTAGCTGGTGCATTTGTGAGACCAAATGGTACCACTACAAACTCATAATTCCCATACCTTGTTCTGAAGGATGTCTTATAAATTTCTTCATACTTGATTCTCACTTGATGGTAACCTGACCTCAAGTCAATCTTGGAAAATACCCTTGCTCCTCTCATTTGATCAAAGAAGTCGTCAATCCTAGGAAAAGGATACTTGTTCTTTACTGTGACTTTGTTCAGCTGTCTGTAATCAATACACAATCTGAGTGTACCATCTTTCTTCTTTACAAACAGAACTGGTGCTCCCCAAGGAGACACGTTGGCTCTGATATACTTCTTCTCCAACAACTCTTGCAGTTGCATCTTCATCTCTAGCATTTCTGGTGTACTCATTTTGTAGGGTGTATTGGACATTGGTGCTACTCTTGGCACAAGTTCAATTATGAAATCAATGTTCCTCTTTGGAGGAATCCCTGGAATCTCATCAGGAAACACATCCTTGAATTCCTGCAACACATGAAAGTCCTTTAACCTAGGAAAGTTCTTTCTCTGGTGCCTCCAAAATATGAGTTGTATATAACTGGAAACCTTTCCTATAGAACTTTGTCAACTGCATTGTTGAAACCTACCTCACAAAAATCACCTTTGGAATTCCTTTCCCACTCCTTGAGTTGCCTTCTTCATCCAAGAACTCAAAATCCTTATTATAACAGTCAGGCTTTACTCTGTGAGCTTCTAACCAATCCATTCCAATGAGAACATCATAGGAACCAAGTGGTAGAACATTCAAATATACACAAGTGACCAATGCATTCATAACCAATGGACATTTCTCTACCACTTCACTAACATTTCTCTTAGTTCTAGTGGCTAGCTGAACTAACCAAGATTTGCTATGCTTTACTTTCATAAAGGCACAAATATCCACTACTCTAGGAGTAATGTAATTGTGAGTAGAACCATGTTCAATCAATATAGAAATAGATTGCTCAACAATATTACCTGCAACTTCAACCATAGTTGACTGGTGATCTTGCTGGCGGTCCTCTAGTGTTGCATAAATCCTAGGGACGACCCTTGCTACTTGACCCACTATTTCTGCTTCTTGAATGTTGTAAGCTGCCCTTGCACTCTCATTCTTGAGTGGACAATTCCTGCGCATGTGGGGTCCTCCACATTTTCAACATTGGCGAGGTTCTCTGTTCTGCTATGGATCTCTTCGTTTCTCTCCTATCACTCTAGCTGGCTTCTTTTTATCTTGTGATGGTTGCTTTTACTGATTCGTGAAGCTAGAAGGTTTGAAACCTTTCTTCCTTTGGTAAGACTTCTCATTCTTCTTGTCCTTCCATGACTTATGGTAATTAAGTTTTCCTTTTCTTTGCTCATAGAAATACTTAGCCTTCCTAATTGCTTCTTCAAGAGTTCTAGGTTCATAAACTCGATTTTGTCTTTGTAAGACTGAGGAAATCCACTCAGAAAAAGCTGGATTTTCACTTTTTCATCTTTGATGTACCTAACATACCTCAACAGTTCTAGGAACTTATTTGCATACTCTTCCATGGTCTGTTGTCCCAATCTAATCTCATGGAATTCTTTGATCTTGTCATCATAGTACCTGTAAGAGAGGCATTTTTGCTTGAAATACTTCTGGAACTGTTTCCACTTAAGTCTCCTTTCACTGATCCTCCTTACTTGCTAGAAGTTCTCCCACCAACAAATTGAATATGGAAACCCTTGCCTTCATGTTCCCCGAATAATCCTGAACTTGGAAGGACTTATTTATCCCAAGAAGCCAAGCTTCAACTTCTTGTCCAGTCTTTACCTCGCCATCAAACGTAGGAGGTTTAGCCTTCTTAAATTCATCCCAAGAGAGATCCCTATGGTGCCTCTTTCTCTTTCCCTTGTGAGAAGAAGAGCTTGAATCCCCACTTGATTCTTCTGATTCAGATGATCTACTAGCAATACTTATTCTTCTTATGGTATTGCTCTTACTGCCTTCGGGTTTTACTGTACCTTGTCCAGAGTCTATCTTTCTTTGCAAGTCTGTCAAACTCTGCAACATAGCAGCATTCAAGTGATGCTGCTCTTCCTGGGCCTTAATCAAAATTCTCATGGTGGCTGCAATATCTGGAGGTGTCTCTTGGAATCTCCTTCCATTAGACTCTATGTCAATATGTCCAACTCAGACATTTTCCCCCATGGCATATCACGCACACTCGTAGAAGCATCATATCCGTCATGGGTTCTCATGGCTGAACCACAACTTACTTTTCCAAAATTTACTATGACTCTACAAAATGTGTTATCAACACCATTTGTTAGACACACCGTAATTAAAAATCAAAACCATTTACTTATTGTCACTTGGCCTATCTAGGCCCAATGCTGTAACCGACAGCTTTGGTTAACTGATTCCCGGCCCATCCAGGCCCAATGGTGCAACCCACAACTCTGATACCACACTATAGTGTACTACAAGTTGGTATCAGAGGGTGTTCTTTACTGCTTTCCGGCCCATCCAGGCCCAATGTTGCAACCCGCAGATCTGATACCACACTGTAGTGTACTACAAGTTGGTATCAGAGGGTATTCTTGACTGCTTTCCAGTCCATCCAAGCCCAATGCTGCAACCCGTAGCTCTGATACCACACTGTCACGTACCCATGCCCCAATATCACGCGGAATTAAAAATTTCATCGAGAGCCTTTACTATTCATCGAAACATAGGGCATGGTCGTGACCACATCTCGACATTTCCAACACTGTCATGCTCCCTCCCATCTTCCATTGATCAGTTCGAAGATCTACAAGGAAATATCTCAGAGGAGATCGGATGGCGGAGAGAAAACGCGACAGAAATCAAACTCGCATACGGTTATGGTTTTTTCTTGTGCTTGCAAGCAAAACACGACATTCCAGAACTGGGTGCTTTGCCCAATTCGAATTTTCCCATACTCTTCCCTTTCCAAGCAATAACTACCTCAACCACCTTCTGGCAGATTAAATGGTTGGGAAGAAAGACAAGAAAGAGGTTAGTTGACAGTTCTGATGGGTTCTCCCCATGACACATGGATTTTCCCCAAACAGGTTCAAGGTTAACATTCCCCACCCCCTTATCCTTAGGAAAAACCATGCCCCCATCTCATTATTCGTTGCATTGACATAGCTGGCTATGGGTTTTTTCATTAATTTGCATGTTTACATGATGTTCACAAACATGCTTGACTTAGCACAAAAACTATAGGGATCAATCATGATCGCCTATATTCCAAACATCGATCAGTGACATGGCCTTGGCCTTGAGCTCCTTGTCATGATTCCATTTAATATTTACATCATATACATTAATGCAACGAGGTCAAAACCGAAGTGTTACTTCCAAGCACCTAAAGAGTGTTAGGTGCAACAAAGATTAGATTTTGCCACGTAAAACAACTAGGAACGAAGGATTTTGACTAATTGATAAACGATTATACCCTTTGCCCTAATGGTGTCATAGTTCTACTCAAGGGTAGCTATTGGAATAACCCAACAATCCTATGGTAAGGAGGCTCGTGGACCTACCTAGTTGGTTCCACATCATTTTGAAGAACTTGTAACATATAAGTATTTCACGTTTACAAACAATTATTCTGAAACACTATATTTATTCCGTGAGTAAGTCTATTTTCTAGTCCACGCAAAAATGTAGCAGGTTTAATAAAAGATTGCGTTTCATTATGAAAAGAAAGGAGAGCAACTTTTGTTTTTGTTTATACTAATACATATATGAAGGTGCTTTTCTTTAGAACAAAAAATACAGTTATGAATGTGAAGGGAAGATAGTATCTACCTGTTATAATGAATAAAAGTTATTTTACTACTACAGTATATTAAGAAATAAAACTATTATTACCTTGCAAAGAACAAGGGACAAACACGGTAGTTATTGAAAAGAAATTGTAAATCTATATCATCAAGAAAGTTAATTTTCCATTTCATATAGATTTATTTATAAATTCTTACTCAAATAAAAGCATGCTTCTTATAAATAAGAAATTTCATCGTCTATTATTATCTAAATGGCAATTAGGTACAATAGAACATAGATTAAGTATAATATAATGTTTGAATTATAATGTTAGAATAGAAACTTTTATTTGAATTTTATAAATATTATATATTAATACTTTTTATAATCTATAAAGCATTAAACTCGAGCTTTATGGTAGCATTCTTATTTGAATATTAGTCTACACATGAACCTTGTCTCTTGTCTCATGAAGCTTCAAGCATTATGATGAGGATACACAAGAATTAAGCATTTTTATTTGAATATTAGTCTACACATGACCCTTGTCTCATGAAGCTTAAAGAATTATGATGAAGATACACAAGAATTAAAAGACATGGTTTTATTATTTAACGAGATTTAAATTGAAAAACCAATAATATCAATCAATTGCTTTTTACATGAGGTTTACCAATTAATTGCTTGTTACATAATAATAGAGGAAATAAATATCTTCTTAGATTTCCTAATTCTAACATGGAAATAAAGAAGGAGAGTGGTATGCAATGTACATCTTAAACATAAAAAAAAATGTAGTATCATGTTTTACAACTATTCCAAATTTTAAGTAGTAGAATAGCAAGTGCTAGAAGTTGATATTAGAGTCACATTACAACGCTTAGGCCTTTTTGTCTAAAAAAAGAATAACATAAACATGTAAACTAAAAAAATATTTTCTATAAAATTATAATTTGCTTTACTATAAGTAACAACAATTATCATGGAAAAAGTCTCTAATCAACAAGGATTCATGAATCAACAGTCATGGGATGATGGAATTTGGTTAGAACTAAATGATTGTAGAGAACAAGAAACTCATTTATAAATGTTACTTAGAAATAATGAGAAGTATTAGGGTTGAATTATAGATTTATAAGGCTAATAACAAAAGACTACTAAAATCTCAAGAGTAATAACATGAGTAAAATGTAGTATTTTTATAGGGCTTGACCAAGAAAAACACTCATAAACAACGAGGACAAAATTCTAGTAACATGGGTAAAAAGTCTTGTAAATCAAAAGATTTAAGTTCTATAGATGAAACGGACTCTAGTAGTGAAGATTCAAGTGAACACAGAACTACAATAGAAAGTTTTGGGAAAAGGAATTCAAAAAATTACTCACATAGGATGAGGAAGAATGAAACTTTAGGAATGATGTACAAGGAGAATTTAAGAAAATAAAACCACCTACATTTGATAGCGAGCTGAAAACGAGAGAAGAGGTGAAATCATGGTTGTTGGGCATGAGTAAATATTTCCAGATTTATGATTATTCTAGTACTCTCAAGGAAAAAATGACAATTTATAATTTGAATGGGAAAGCTTCCATCTGGTGGAATGATTTGAAATCAATGAGTACATTAGTGAGAAATGAATCAACTCGAAATAGTTCAATAAAAACTTCAAAAATAAATACTTATTAGAAAGGTACTATGGTAAGAAAATCAAAGAATTTCATGAACCGAAGTTAGGCTAGATGACTATGGAATATTTCTATAATAAATTCATAGAAATGTTGAGGTATGTCTCTTACATCAAGGATGAAAAGATAAAAATACAATTATTATTAAACTATTTACCTCTATCCTTAAGGACAAAATTAAATATGATGAGCCAAAGACTCTAGATGAAGCAATCAAGAAGGACAATTATTGTTATGATTAGTATAGGTAAAAGGTTGAACATCCTAATGGATAGGAATCAAATCAAAGTCAAAAGAGATTTAAGTTGTCCTAATCAAAAAATCAATCTAGGATTTTTGCAAGTAATAACTATGGGAGAAATAACTATCAAAACACACTAGCTCAAATAGGGACTAAATCTATCACATATTCAAACAACAAAAGATAATATGAACCATCCAAGGACAATTAAAATATTGGGGCCATGGTGAATCTCATTTGTTCAGGAATTATCCACATAAAGATAGAAACAATAGGACTGTTCATAACATCTAGGAAGCTAGAATAGTTGAGGATTTGGAAAGGAATATTCCTAAAATAAATGAAGCTCTAGATGATCGACAAGTTGATTAGCAATCCTCCATGGTTGAGGTAGAAGGTAATATTGTTGAGCAATCTGTGTCTATTCTAAGTGATCTAGATTCTAGTATAAACTACATTTCTCGTACAATTACTGAATCATGCAAATTAGAAAAAATTAAACACAAAAAACACGGTTAATTCAACTAGATACCAATAATAAGAGAAAAGTCACAAAATTAATAAAATACTAATGTATAGAAATGGATGAATTGTGGAATAAATCTAATTGAATATTCTACCATTAGGATCCTATGATATGCTCATAGAGATGGACTAGTTAGAAGCCCATAAATTAGTTTTCAAATGATTTGATAAAACATTTACTTGTACTGAAGATGAAGGAATCTCTAGAAAAGTAATGGGTGTACCTAGGTCATATTCACTTAGGAAGATTTCAACATTATAATTAAAAACGCGTGTCAAAAAATGATGCAATTTATATGCAAATCAATTATTTAATTCTGCTAAGGATGATGATAAACCTTCTCTTGAAAACTATGTTATCCTTAAGGAATTTCTAGATGTGTTTCTATAAGAAATTCCTGAATTATTTCCCAAGAGAGAAAACGATTTCACCATAGGCTTAATGCACCTATCTATACTAGTTTCTAAGGCCCCTCATAGAACGACCATTCCAAAATTGATAGAATTAATATACAACTATAAGGATTGTTAGATAAAAACTATATCATACCTAGTGTGTCTCCTTCTGGAGCACTTGTTCTATTTGTAAAAAAAAGGATATTACACGAAGTAGTATGTATAGAATATCGTCAATTAAATAAGATGAAAATAAATAATAAGTATCCCCTACCCAGAATTGACGATCTATTCGATCAAGTCAAAGAATAAAAAGTGTTTTCCAAAATTGATGTCAGACTAGGGTACCACCAAGTCAAAATAAATAATGCAAACATTCACAAAACAATGTACAGGATTACATATGCACATTATGAGTTTGTTGTTATTCCATTTGGCTATACAAATGTTCTAGCTACCTTCATGTGATTAATGAATGGAACTTTCAACAAGTATTTGGATAAGTTCGTACTTGTATTTTAGAAGACATTCTCATATATTCAATTAATGAATAGGAACATGAAAACCACTTAAGAATAGTTTTGTAGATTCTTAGAGAGCATCATATGTATGCTAAATTTAGTAAGTGTGATTTTATCAAAATCAAGTTTAGTATTTGAGACATATTATCTCGAAGGAAGAAATTGCAATAGACCTGGATACAATAAAGGCTATTGTGGAGTGACCTACTCCTGAATATATAGTATATATAAGGTATTTCATGGGACTCGCTGGATATTATCAAATATTTATTGAATTTTTTTCAAAATTAACATATCCCATTACCGATTTATAGAAGAAAAAAATAATCAAATTTGTATGGTCAACAAAGTGTGAGGAAAGTTTTCAAAAACTAAAACACTCACTACTACAACTCCTATTTTTAAAAATTGTAGACTCATACAAGGACTTCATAATTTGTATTGATGCATGTAAGGAAGGATTGGGTGGAGTTCTTCTTCAAGGTAACTATGTAATTTGTTATGAACCTAGGAAATTCAAAGAACATAAGTGGAATTATGACACTCATGATCTTGAGTTGGTTTCCATTATTTGTGCTCTTAAGATATGGTACCACTATTTACTAGGGATATTGTTCTTATTGATGGAATATAACATTGGTTTAAAGTACTTGTTTGATCAACAAAATTTAAATGCAAGATAGGATGGGTGTTTAGCATTTATGAGTGAATATGACTTTAAAATAAAGCATATAAAAGAGAAATAAAAAATAGCATATGGCTTGAGAAAAAGTATACATGTGATTCATGAAACACTAGTAAGCAAATGCCAATTTGATTTAAAAACGAGAGATAAATCAAACATTGAATCTGATACTTTTTATGATCAAATGAAAAAAAATACAAGCCGAAAGAGATGAAAATGAAATAGAAGAGTATAGTTTCAATGAAGATGAATTATTGATATTTAAAGGTAGATTATATGTAATTAACTCTACAAATTTGAAACTATTGATCTTAGATGAATTTCATAAGAAACCTATTCTAGACATACATGTTATCAAAATATGATCTAATCCCTTATAAAAGAATAGTACTGGCCAAATATGAAATATGAAATAGTATACTTCTTAGCAATTGTCAAGAATGTCAGTAAGTTAAAGTTGGGCATTAACATCCTACAAGGTTATTGCAACCCTTACTCATTTCTGAGTGGAAATGGGAGGATATTCCTATGGATTTTAACATAGGTTTGTTTAAAAAAGTAAGCAACATGATGTAATCATGGTAGTGGTATATAAATTAACTAAAGTAACAGACTTTATTCCTATCAATTCTACCTTCAAAGCCATCAATATAGCATACATTTTTATGAAAGAAATCTTTAGGTTGCATAGAATACCACAAATAATGATTTCAAGCATGGATGTAAAGTTCACGTCAAATTTATATAAATCATTATTTAAAGGTTTAGATACTCAGCTGAATTTTAGTATTGTGTATCATCCCCAAACTAATAGACAGATAGAAATAACTAACCAAGTTCTAAAACATATTCTTTATATGTATGCAATGGATAGACCTATTTAGTGGAAATATTATTTTTATTTGGTTGAGTTTTCATATAACAATGGGTATCAAGCATCACAAAAAATTATCCCCTTTGAAATTTCATATGGTAGGAAATTTAATACACCAGAAAGTTAGGGAAATCCTACAAATGAATTTATTTTAGGTTTGGATATGTTGAAGTATACGAAACTGGTGGTAAACAAGGTTAAAAAAAACCTAAATACCTATGTAGATTAAAATACACTATAGAAAGAGTTCCAAGTTGGGGATCATGTATTTCTAAAAGTAAGACAAAAAAAGGAGTTCCCTAAAATTGGGAAAACGTTCAAAGCTTGAATCCATATTTTATATACCATTTAGATTCTGGTAAGGATATGATCGATGGCTTATCGACTTGCATTACCTTTTAATGTTAAAATTTACGATGTGTTTCATGTTTCTTTACTTAAAAAGTATATTCATGATCATAATCGTAAATTATTGTCTAGAATGTGATTTAGGAGGAATTTGAAGGAGAATTATAGCCAAGACTCTAATGCATCTTAGACAAGAGAGAGACTTTTCTCTAGAATTGAGCCATCACTCAGGTAAAAGTGAAGTGGAAGCACTATGAACTTGATAAGGCCACTTGGGAAATTGAGGATGTCATGAGGAAAGAATATCCATTTTCGTTCCAAGAATGACAATCTTCGAAACAAACATGAACACTGAGGACAATGTTTTTTTAAGGGAGGGGGATGTAATATCCCAAAAAAGTTTTGTATTATTTTATTTAAAATCCTTTTAAAATAAATGTGAAGTTATGAATAGATACATACATATATATATTTTATTATTATTATTCATAAAGTTGATTTTGCAAAGAACACAAAAAAGGGGAACTATGTCGGAAAGTGGAAAAAATTGTTATATATGTTGAAATAGATAATAAAATCCGTTCGTCAAGATATAGATATGATAATATCTAAATACTAAAAGAATTGAGGTGTCAAATCAAAATAATAGCCATGTTCCATGCAATAAAAGGAGTGGGAACCTTGAATAAGGATGGCAATTAAGTTATGAGGGATGCCTCAAACTAAGGGAGATATATTATTCTGAGCACTAAGAGTGTGTTAGGTATGCAATAATTCCAAGGTGATAATTGAGAAGGGGGAATACTAATCCCAAGTCATGTGTACTACTATGAGCATTTAGGTGTTCAGTACAACAAGGATCAAACTTTGTCACATGAAGTGATGGAATACTAAATAGGCACATGAAGGATTTTGACTAACTGAGAAAATGTTATACCCTTTTCACTGATGGTGTCATAGTTCATTTAAGGGGTGGATGTTGGAATATACCAACAAGCCTATGGTAAGGAGACTCATGGACCCGCCCAATTGGTTTCCACATCATTTTGAAGAAATTGTATCAGATAATTATTTATTATTTACAAGCATTATCATGAAACATTGTATTTTATGTGTGAGAAAGTCTATCTTCTAGTCTACAGAAAAATATAACATGTTTAATGAAAGATTATGTTTCATTATGAAAAGAAAGAATTGCAAATTTTGTTTTTATTATATTACAACACATATATGAAGATGTTTTCTTTGGAATCATAAATACAATTATGAATGTTAAGGGACGATCCGGTGTATTCATGTTACGATGAATAATAATTATTTTATTAAGTACATTAAGAAACAACAATTTTATTACCCTGCAAAGGATAACATGGTAGATATTGAAAATAAATCAGAAAGCTATATCATCAATAAAGATGATTTTCCATTTGGTACGAATGTATTTCTATAGCCTTAGTCAAATACAAACATACTAGTTATAAATACAAATTTTCACCTTATATTATTATCTAAATGGTCATTAAATATAACAAAACACAACTTAACTTTATGTGAATGAAAACCCCTATAATGGATTTCTAGAATGAAACATTACTCAAACTCTAGTTATAAAAGAATGGGGAACAATTACTAAGTTTCAATACTTGTATTAAACTTATAAACCCCAATGTAAACCCTGGAAGTATTACAAGCAAAATCAACATGATAAATGGATGGTAATAGAGGACAAGAAAGTGTGCATGTGTGTGCGTGCATGCGTGCGTGTGTGTGTGCGCATGCGCGCACGCACACGCACGTGCATGCATGAGTGTGTGTGCATGCTAGTAACATAGGCCGAGATACATAAAAAAAAATACACTAGAGCAAGCTAAAAACATAGACATATAAGAAAAATGAAAACATTATAAATCCTCACATACATAATTTTATTGTACCATCATATTTACAATTAACAACAAAATTAAAATCTATAATAAAAGAAGGAATCATCATTTCCTATACTAAAAATATATTTGCATGTAATTAAGTTCACAAATATAATTTTATTGTACCATCATATTTACAATTAACAACAAAAAAAGTTACAATCCACAATGAAAGAAGGAATTATCATTTCCTATGCTAAAAATATATTTGCATGTAATTAAGTATAATCTAGTCCTTATACAAACAAGCGATCAAGATGTCCAAAAACAAACAAAATAAAACGTTATGTTTGAACACAAATGGTGTTCCGTTAGCAAAATGATAGTTATGTTACAGTAAAAGAGAAAACCCTCTTGAGAAAGAAAACCCAGCAAACAAACCTAGTATACCTACTTCTAATAAGTTCAATGGTCAAAGCTTATAAGAGTCAGCCTCATACTTTGTGATAAAAGAATTCGAGGGTTTCCCTTTAAATGATTGAAATCCCTCACAGTGTATATATATATATATATATGAAGGTAAATATTCAAATCAAGAAATAAACTGCAAAATTAAACAAATATAACAGAATAGTGAAGTCGAGATTGGAAAACTATACCTGGTTACATGAAGAGGCTGATTCCCACTAATATGAAAAACAAAACCCTAAATAGATTAATGGATTTGGGAGATAAATCATTTTATAATGAATACCAAAAGAAGAATATGAAGAGTAAATTCTACCTTGACCACAAAAATTGATCCTATGGAACAGGTTCAAACCAAGCTCAAATATTTGAAAAACCGTGATTAGCCATAGTCACCTTTCATAACAAAACAAAAATATATAAACCATATATATTATCTTCCTAAAATATATAAAACCCCATTATTTCGAAAGTTTTTCTTCCTGGAAACTAAATAAATTACAGGAAGACGCGAAGTACACAAGCAAGCGAACCTTGGTCCGAAAGGAATATAAATATTATAGCTTTAACAATTACTTAATATTCCAAGGCTTAGACAGTAAGAGCAATTTCTGGTATTTACTCTAGAATATTGTTATGAACAGGTTAAGAACTCAGTGCACCAGTATGAACAGATCCAGAAACTATCCATTTACCTTTCCTTTGGACTGGAGAAAGAGGTGTTCAGACCAAATGCCAAATGAAACAGAAGTAGGGTGGTTTACTCCTTTCCACTGAAAATCCTAAAATGCATTAATTTCCAAAACAATTGTCACATTAGAGTCGCACCACGACGAAACCTGAAAGTCTCTAGAGTGAATATAATCGCATGTATTAAACCATACATAAGTGCACCCACAAAATATGAATGTTTGATATGGCATAGTAGTAATATATGACACAAATTTAATCAGTGTATCTAAAACCATTCTCAAGTGCAATTTAATACTATGCCTAGAATTCTAAATTTATATATATGGTAAGTATAAGATTAATAAAGGTTTACGAGGTTATGGCAATTGAAAATGAATAATAGAGATGAGTTGTTGTAAATAGAAGGTAGTGAGTTCAAATCCCCATAAGTATTTAAAAAACATAGTATAAGATTAATAAAGGCAGAGTAAAATATAACAAATACAACGAAGTTGCAATACCATTGTTTACCGGCTAATAATATTGTAGTATATGATATATAATAAATGCGATGAAGTCGTAGTACCATTGTTTACATGGTAACAAGATTGTAGTGTATATGCAATATAATGTTAGAACAAAAACCTTTATTAGAATTTCATAAATATTTCTTATAAGCTATAAAGTATTAAACTCAAGCTTTATTCTAGCAATCTTATTTGAATATTAGTCTACACATGAACCTTGTCTCATGAAGCCTAAAGTATTTTGACTAGAATATACAACAAATGAGAGATATGGTTTTGTTACTTAATTAGCTTTAAATTGTAAAAATAATAAGTTTAATTAATCAAATGTTGTTACATAATAATGGAGGAAACAATTACTTTTTAATATTTCCTAATCCTAACATGGAAATAAAGAAGTAGAGTGGTGTGTAAGGTACATTCTTCTTAAACATAAATAAAATTTAGGATCGTGTTTTACACTTGTTCCAAATTTATAGTAGTAGAATAGGGTGTGTTACATTCCACTTGTGTCATGTTGAACCACATTTGGAAGAAGCTTGGTTCCTCAAAGTGACCATGTCTTTATGACGTTTCATGCATATGATGACCAACCCTCCTATCCATAAGGCCTTCTCTAAAATGTCCTTATAGAATCCATCAGTAAGAAAATCCCAATAGATATTGAGGTTATTGACACCTAGTTAACTACAACCTCCTCCTTGGTCATAGCTACAAGATGTATGCAATGAAAGAAGTCACCTCCATTGTGTTTTGACTTATGGCATTCCCTCCTAACAAATGTGTCACTACGCTTGATCAACTTACATACCATTATCCCAAGGATTCTTCTAATCTAGATAATTTTTTGCATGTGGTTGAGGGCAACTTTTCCATGCCTTTTTTTATTGGAGTTGGTCTTGGAATATCTAAGATGCCTCCTTGATTTAAAAAATTTCAAAGCCTCCCCCTCTTACCACCCAAGAGGATGTTTCAGAATTATTCACCCTTACCTTGGAAAATACCCCTGATCAGCAACCATGTTCACCACATCCTACCCTTATGATAGTGTATCTATGGGCAGGAATGACTATTCATCAAGTGTTTTTCCTCTTTCTTCCTCCAGCGATTGTTGGAACCCCTATGATAGCTACCCTTAACCTTCCTTGGCTTAATTTAAGTCTTCCTATTTGTTATCTTATTCCACCAAACCCCCAACACACCCCTTAAGTGGTTTTAAAGTTTGTCTAACCTATTGGTACTTCTCACGCCCCACTACCCATGGTTATGAAGGAGGGCTCGCTTCCACCTAGCATACTCCCATAAAGAAGGCTAGGGACCAAACCAAGAATGTGGCTATCCATCTTACCACGGACATGGCCATTGTTTCCTTCTCTTGGGAACCTCCTAGGGTCCATATGCCTTGTTCCATTTATGATATACTTGATCACGCCATCCATTATCCTAGAGTTGCTTGTTTTACATCTTCATATCCACATTCAGGAGGAGAAGGTTGATGTGAACACACCTATAGTTCATATTAACATCTGTGACAGTACCAAAAAATGTAATAATAAATGCATACCAATCACCCATGTACATTATGTGGCATCTATGGACACTACCCACACCATTGTACAAACCTCCAAAAGTTTAGTTCAACCTTGGTTAAACTACACCTTAGGTCCCTAGAACCTTAAGTCACCATCATCGAGGAGGTACCCCCACCTAATAAGTGTCTAGGATTTATTATTTCTAAACAAAGGATCATCATCGATCCTTTGAAAGTTCAAGCAATTATTGAACTTCCCCCTCCAAAAACATTTCACCAATTGGAAAGACTCCATAGCAATATGAAATTCTTACGTCGGCTTATCCCAAAACATGCCACAATTGTTCATGGATTCTTGAGACTATTACATTCTAACACCCCTTTCATATGGGATGATCACGCTCATGAATCATTTTATGTCCTTAAATGTTCTCTAACTTTGGTACCCTTGATTAGTTCTGCAAAAATTGTAAAGGTTTTCATTCATTATGTCTCAGACTCTCCCTATGTCATAGTTGGAGTCCTTGTTCAAAAAGGTGATGATAATATGGAACATGGCATTTTATATCTTAGTAAGAACCTGTATAGTCCTTTTCTATCCTATAAACATGAAGATAATACTGCATTATTAATCATTTTCTATGCTCAAAAGATGCACCATTACAACTTAACGAGTAAAATCAAATTCGAACTCTACGTTGTATTTATTGAGTAGGTGCACCAACAAAGAAAAAATCATTCAATGGATCATAATTCTCCAAGAGTATGGCCTCAAATTTGGGCCTCCCAAGAGTAAAATGACATTGTCCTTAAATAATTTTAACTTTTACCTCTCTACTGGCATTAACACTCCCCATATCAATTATGATCTCTGTAATGAACATTTCTTCACCATTTCCTCAAATGATCATTGGTACAAGAACAATATTATTTATTTACACACTCAAAATTTTGACCCTCATCTCTCTTGAAATGTTGATCATTGGATTCATCATAGAGCCCCTCATTAACTTCTTATCAACAATGTCTTATCAATGAGGAGTTGACACCATGTTGTGAGGATGCCTCACTTTTGAGAATGATGAATGGGACGTACTAAACGATTATCATAGTAGGTCATGTGGAGGCCACCTTCTAGGGATGGCTACCTACTAGAAAATTGTCTACAATAGTTATTTTATTTTCACCTTATCCTCTAATTTCATTGAGGTGATGAAGTATTTCAAAAGGTGCCAATTTTTTTACCCAAATGCAAGGGTGTCTCCTCTCCCCTTACACCCAATTGTCACCATCAGTATATTCTCAAAATGGGACATTGAATTCATGAAATGTAAACTTATGTTGGTTAGTGGCCATAAGTACATCATAGTGGTTGTGACTATTTCACCAAATGAATTGAGTCATAGCAGTTGTTCCTATTCCACCAGAACGTCACATTTCTTCTTTAACCATGTCATCACTCGATTTAGTGTTCCAAAATAATTAGTTTATTATCACAACACTCGTTTCAAAGATGTTATGTCAGAAGAGCTCACTCACCATTTGAAATTTGAGCACCAATAATCATCTTCTTGTTACCCCCAAGAAAATGGGCAAGTTGAGGCAGTCAACAAAGTCCTCAAAACCATGCTCCAAAAGATGTTTGATAAGCACAAGTCCAATTAGCACCTCATAATTTTTACCGTTGTGTGGGCATGTCTGGCGTAAACCAAAATTACTATAAGTTTACTCCATTCCACCTCATATATGGCGTGGAGTCATTTTGATCTATTGGGTGTAGAATCCCCTCCTTGTATATAACAGTCAAACGTTTTCTAGATGCCATTGCTCTGGTACAAAGACTTATTGATTCAAAACAAGTGAATCAATATCATCACACTACTTTACTAGAACATTGAAGAAAACAATAAATTATTTAAATCCCATTATGAATGTTAGGTGCACTATGTTCATTCTGTGAAGGAAATTTAGTTCGTGTTTACGATCAAGCTCATGATACACTTGATTTAGAAAATTTTGAGTCTCTATGGAAAGACCTTTACATTGTCAAACATTGTTTAGGAAAGGGGGCATACCCACTTGCTACTGGATGGCCAACTCTTCAAGAACCCTTGTAATGGGTATACCTAAAAAACATTATCCATAAGACCAACTTCATTCTTACATTTTTTATAAGCATATATGTTTTATATCCCTCCCCTTGTGATTTGTCTTCTTGTCCTTTTCAGATGGATTTTTTTTTCTCGATGTTGCATCAGCTACACTGATGGAACAAGTAGATACAATATGAATCTCACCTAGGTAGCTTTGGTCATATATTCCCTATTACACTCCCTCATCTATGTTAGTGGTATGCGTGTCAATGATGCCAGCAATAATTACGCAAAAAAAATTCCTTGGTTGGTCTTCTCATTGGTTCACTTGAATTATGCATTTTCCACTTGCATGTTTTTGTTGATTCTCATATTCGTGTTGCACAATTGAATAAATGTTATTGGGTATGCGATCATTTCCTCTTTATAAAATATATACATGCTAGATAATTGTTTAGACAATTTGAATTCATTACATTCATTCATATACCCAAGAGTCTCAATAGTTGTAATGTAGATGACCTCAATTCCCCAGACCAGATACACCAAGCAACCAGGGGAGAGGATAAATCAAGTAAAAAACACAATGGAGAGGATTTTATAAGGATAGATCACCAAGCCAAACAATCAAATATTCATCCATTACTGGTTAACTTCCTCAATTAATGATCAAATCTAGTTATTTAGTTAAACAATTAGATTTAATCATGGTTCTGATGGATTGGGTACTCCTTCTTGACTCCATTAGACCTTCCCAACTTCGGGAGTCAAAGTCAGCATTCATAAATTTACCATCTTGATACCAACGCCTCGACCATCGAACTCGAGTCGTCAGGAGTCAGAAGTCAAAACATGTTTTGAACATTTCAATTCCATTATGTCAACTCCAATGTTTTGATCATGGATCTTAGTCCTTATGATTTCAGACATCGAAAGTGAGCACAAAACCAAACTTCATTCTTAATAGTCCCACCGATAATTCTATGACGACGCTTTAGCGTCGACACATGATACTATGATCCATTCACAATTCATGTTGATTCTGACGTCAACAAATCGGACTTCGATGGTAGGCACTGGACAAACAACAAACCACCAATGACCCTTTTAACATCAATATCGATAGTGGGAGTCCAAAATTTTACTACATTGATACTAACAACCTTTGACTCAGAATTTAGGAATTGGAAACCGAAACACAACCACAATTTCAGCGAGAAACTGCGATTTTGTCGTCAGCTTCGCCACTTCGACATCATAACAACAAATACCCCCCTCCAAGGAGGTTTGGGCACATTTATATCTCTCTTAACCAATTATCATGTAAACACAGGGAAGTTAGGAAAAATGCTAAGGAAAACATTGCCACTAGTTAATCTTGCAATTACATGCCTTCAATAGAAAAAATTCAAGCACGGATCAACCCAACAACAAAGGACGCCTTGAAGGTTAAGTTACAACCACACATCAAGGAATCATGACTTATCAGTATTGAAAATGCACTAGTTTCCAAGCAGTTAAACCATCAGATCTATGTTCATACATTGATACATCTACCATATCCATCAACAGTAACAGGTCAGATAATGAGTAGTTCCCGATTTCTTTAGCATATTGCAAATGTAGTTAAAGAAATAATATTTAATTATATACTTATCAGTATACTGAGCAACCAACTACAACATTTTAATGTTCCACCCAACCACAGGCTGTGTCAAGGTGTTCCTCGCATGAACAAGCCACTCCCTAGCTGAGGCCATGGATCCACAGTGAAGGGTTTCTCTTAACCAGGAAATTAGGGTCAAAATTCAACTCTATCCACATGGAAGTGTCGATCCAGATGAAATGGCCCAGGTTTCATTACCTAGAAATGCTCGAAAGTGGTTGAAGAAGGCCATATAGATTTGTATTCCCAGGGTCATTCCAAAAATCTCCAATTATTTTGTCTTTGAAACTCAAAATTCTTTGAGAAAGGACAAGTAATTTAAACTATCTAGGTAATACTCTGGCATAGTGTTACACCCAAAAGTTGTCCTTATGCTCAATCCCCTATAGTTTCCTCACCAAACCATCTTTTGGGGGATATTTTTGCTCAGTTCTAGGAGGATTGACACCCTTTTCCTTCATACATAGAGCGTCACTCTAGCTTGACGCCTCTTTCCTAATGATAAGGTGCACCGGTGACACTTGTTTCTTGGGTACAAGGAGCACCAACACCTCCTTATAGTATGCAAAGGGTGTCAGGACTATTAAAATGGAAAAAATAGAAGATTTCAAGAGCCTTCTAGATGAAATTCCTTATGGAGGTTTATCCCAACAACCTGGAATAGGTGGCATTCATACCCCTAGCCTCTGGGGATGATCCTCCACCTTACTCCCAAAGAAAATCAACCCCTTTCGGCCCTCTTTGGAATATATATACAAGCTTCATTGACCATGATAGGAGAGGACCAATAGAGAACCTTTATGTTGTTGAAATAATTGTTGGTATAGGAGGCAAAGAGTGTGGTGGTGAATAAGATTTGTAGAGTTTGTAGGTTTTGTGGTTGTGAGTCAAAAGACATCGTGAGAACAAAGCTTCAACATCAAGGCTTTGGTCATAGTTTTTTTCTCTTATCCTGTTAATACAAATGTGTTCGCCTTTCCCATGAATGATTTGTGCCAACCTTAGTTATTCATTACTTTTTCCTCGATCATTAGTATAGATTGTTAAATTATCTTGTTGTTTTCACTTTTGTATCTTGTTCCTTACATCATTTTGCAGGTACAATTGATCATAAGAGGATCCACAAGGAAAATATCACCTTCTTAGCGAGGTAAAAAATCTTGACATTCAAGTAGTTTAATAGTCTAGGGAGAGAATGCATTGTTGTGAGTCTTTTTGCTAATCAGATCTATGAGTTTTGATTTTGCTTTTGATTACAAGCTCTGAAATTTTCTCTCTTTATCATTTGAATAATTAAGGTGTGAAATTCATCTTAGGACAATTCCATCTACCTCCTTAGGTCAGTTTTTACAAAAAGAAAGTTCCAGTTTGATTTGTAACTTCTTATTCTAAGGGGTTTATCTTCTTTTTGGTTCTCTAGATCCACCGACGTACCTACGTCACTTTGACAGAGCGTCAAACCCTTTTGACGCCTCTTTCATGTTGTCACAGAGCAATACTGACGTTATTTTCCTAGAGGCATAGTGCGTCGTTGACTCTGTCTCTAAGAGAGAAAAGAGCGTTAGTGAATAGAGGACACCCTAGTTCTACCCTATAGAGTGCGTTGAAGTAAGATATCTCCAACTCTAGAGTTTGCTTTTGAAATTTTTTTCTTTAGTTTGGGTTTTGTCAATTTGTTGCTCTGCTTATTGACATGTCTGACAGTGTGTACTTAGCCTGAATGTATTTTTGAGTCAAAATATTGAAAAGTTATCTTAGTAAAGGCTCTAAAAATGAGTGATTTTGTGTTTGAAAGTTTCGGTATTGAGTTTATGGTTTGCATTTAGATCTCTTAAAGCTCTTTCAAAATCTATAAAAAAGGAAAAATATTATAGTTTCATGTGCTTTTTTAGTGTGATTTTTGTTCTTTACATTTCTATTTCCAAAAAATACATCAAAAACAAAATAAAAAAGTTAGATCTGTTACTTTTGATTTGATTAGGTGTTTTCAATATGATTGATCATATAGAGTACTAGTGTTTCTTTTGAGTTTTGATTAAGAAAACCATAGGAATTAAAGAACTAGGAAACTTTTTCTTTTTGTGTTAGAGATCTCTTTAAGTTTAACATTGAGAGGTTTTATGTGTCTAAAATTTTTTCGAAGCTTGAAGAATGAGTTGTTAAAATTGCATTTTGTTTTCATTTATTGCTCGAAAGGAAAAGGTCTCTCGTTTTTTCTAGCTAGGATTCATCGAAAAGAGAATTGCATTGCATTTAGATCATTTAATCTTGTAATTACTACACACTCCACAAACATTCACTAACCGTCAAGATAAAATTGAACAGTAGATTATCTTAAAATTCTTAGTAATTTGAGTGATATGTTAGAAGATGAGTTTCAACGTCTATAAACATAGGATATGCCATTATTTTCATGCACTGCATCCCAAGGACTATGCGGTTCTTCCACGTACAAATCGGTATATCAAACATATTTTCATGTACCCTCGAGGTATATCAAAAAGTTCTTCACGTACTCTATAGTATATCGAAAGGCCCCTTTCAAACGATTGTGCATCAAACAACACTAACATGGATTTTAGATCCCACATACCTTATGTACATCAGGAGACCCTTCTAGGAACTTATACCAACAGAGAAAATCCTTTTGGTCGTCTTGTTGAAGCAATACACCGATAACAACACTGGGGTAGCTACTACACATGTGTTGTCTAGGTAGTCAGGTATTTAGGAAAGGGTATAGTCTCAATCCTCCTTGTCACATTTTACTATTGGACCCTATGGTATATCGCGAGTTGTAGAAACTTGACACTCCCAGTGAGAATCCGGCTTTTTCATCCCCTCTTATCACTTAAGTTTGCTTGTGACCTTTTCTTGCACAGGATTGTTTGTGTGTGATTTTTTTTACTAGAAGACCTTTATACTAATTTTTTTTAGCCAACATTCTGGCTGAACTACCTGTGATGAGATCTCGCAGGCTGCAAGGTTTACCACCTAGATTTCCTCCTACCACGGGAGAAAGAGAAGGGGTGACCATGGACCTACCCGTCACAACTGATCCATATGTAGAGAGCATTTCGACCACTGTGTCAGGGGAAGACTATTCTTCCTTTGAGAATATGTCTACCTCTACCTCGGTACTAGTACAATTTTCTTCTTGACATGATTCAACCTTTCACTTCCCTACGGAAGACCATTCTAGTACGTGATATTGGGTGTTTTTCTGACCATCCGATGACCTTGTGGCATGGGAATTTGGTACAACTGCTCCATTTTGGGAGACTTCCTCGAGACAAACCATTTCTAAATATGATATTATTGCATTGTCTTACGCCATCCCCCCACCAAAACCAAGATTATTATTATCAAATGATGAGTATTTTAGACCCATCCGTGAGATGGTGTGCAGTTTGTGCCTGAGGAGGGAGAACATAAGGACAAGGAGTCTCTCTCCTTTAACTAACCATTCAAAAATAACCACTCTCAAATACCATGCCCTTGTTTGGTCTCATGTTGCTGCTATGTCAGGAATACCCATTCACAGTGTGGTTTCTTACGATCCAGACCATCCTACTATCCCTACCCTACTATTTCAAACTCTCTTGTTTGTCCCTAGTTCTTCTACAAGTCCTATGACTGGGGGGAAACACCCGTAACAAGTTGTTTCAACAACCGGGTGAGCTAATTTAAATATTGGGAAGAGTGTTTCTTTAGGTCAGTCGATAGTCAACGCACCCTTCATGACCACAAATGTGGTTATTCCTTCCTTTGCACTGGGACAACCATCATGGGTCCATCCCATGTCTAATTAACCTACATTGGGTTACACTTACCCAGAGAATCAACCTGCAATGGTTAAATAGAATTATCAACCCATTGCCTCAGGAAATGTCTTTCTCAATATCTCTTATCCTTGTAAAAATAATACCCCAGGGGGGAACCTAGTTGGATGAATGTCCCCAATTATGGGATTCCATTTGAGAATTTGTTTGGTGGGTCACCTGGTGGTCTTCCATCTGGGGCCCATCACCTAGAGGTACGCCACATGCAGGCCCACCTAGAGGTCCACCATTCGGAGGGTCACCTAGAGGTCCACCACCTGAGGTCCACCACTAGGAGGCCCACCACCTACAGGACAATCAGGTGGATCATTTGGAAAAAAACCACCACAGAACCAACCTATTATAGGAGGATCATTGACACTCGTTATCAATCCACGTAAGACCCTAATAATACTCAAATTCTTTACCAATATTACCATTACACACAACCCAATAAACAATTTCCATTTCTGTCTACGCTCAATCTGCCATATTTGTCATGAATGATTAACAATCCTATTCACCATTATCCTTCATGACCAACTATTCCTACAAAGTTATCTTCGTATATACCGAAATTTGATGGAAAACCTGGTGAAGATCCAAAAAACTATGAAATGACTTATCATCAGTGGTGTACGTCAAATTCTTTAATGGATGGTTCCATTTGTTTGAGACTTATTCAAAGAACTCTCTTCAGGAGCGTCGCTAAGTGGTATATAGAATTTCCTACGCACTCCTTTTGGGATTTCAACACTCTAGAAATGACATTTTTGACCATTTTTAATTACTAATTAGGTATGAAATGGGTACAGATCTTTTGATCTCGCTTAGTCAAACCATTTCCACCCATATATCCGACCATATACATGAGTGGAGACGACGACATAGGTTGGTTAAAGCTCCCATTCCTTACCAATTACTTGTCGATTGGTTCACTAAATCATTGCTTCCACCCATTGCCAGGGATGTTGCCATGGGAAGTGTTGTTACCAAAGAGAAAGCCATTAACCATGCTCATTACCTAGACTTGGTTTATTCCCAATCAGGCACTCGATATGATTTGATCCCAAATGCTCCTCGTCCTACTTTAGACCCTTCAATACCTTCAATGGAACTACCTATCGATGGAAAACTTTGTTCTATTCAGACACAATCGATAGCTAAATCCTCAAAAAAAAAAAACCAACTTGCTTCACTTGCTAGCCAGACTGTTACAAATCCCAAGACTAATTATGCTCCTATTGTTTCTACTGAAGTGAATGCGGTTCAATCCTCAGAATTTTTGGGAACAAAGAAAATAAAGGAAGAAACAAATCCAAGAAATTTGAGAGCCAAAAAGAGAGTAATAAGACACAAAATACAAATGTCGAATCTAGAGATAAGATAAAGGAAAAATTCCACTGCTCTATATGTGGAGGTGACCACTTCACTAAGGAATATCCTCGACGTGAAGAGGCCAACAAATTTCTAAAAAACAGTTCGATCCCGACAGTTTTGACTTATCCTTTCCCTACCCAACAACAATTGATTCAACATCAATCTTTGCATGGGTCTTCCTCATCTTCCATCGATAAGGTCAAAATGATATCTAGTGAATCAGTGAATATTGCAACTAGATACAAAAACTATGACCCTCCTTCGAAAAAGAAAAATGATAAGACTCCAATTAATAAAACTACAAATTCCACCCCTCCTCCTACCAAAGGTCTTCACATTGAAAAACCTATGCTTGACACAGTCCTCTAACCAACCAAGAGTGCAATTCAGAAATCGTTATTTAACCCTAGTGCATGTGCCGCTCAATAATACAATCTAGTGAAATATTTGGATGAGGAATGGTGTGCTATGTCTACCCTAGAATTAATCCAAGTGTGTCCTACACAGAGGAAGAATCTGTTGTTGGTTCTTGGAGCTATGAACCCTAAGAATAGTGATGTTATCATCTTTAAACTAGATGACTTTAAGTCAAGGATATCCCATCAATTAGCTTTCCAACTATCTACAAAAGTTACTGGGAAGAAAGTCCATAGTACCATTTTGGATGAGAGCACCTCGACTTCGGTCATGTCTCTGTCCTATTGGAGAGCTATACGCTCCCCTAAAATCAACCGTTCACCTACGACATTGAAAGCATTTGATGGTCATGATTTTCAACCCTATGGATTATTGTCCTCTCTATCGATCATAAAGGGAATTTTGAGGTAAAAAATGGACCTCAAAACAAAAATTGTACCATTAAAATTCACTTTATAAGAACCAATAGAATTCAAGATGATGATGTCAACCATAAGGGTAAAGTTTGTAAAAAACAATGGAGGGAAAAAGTAAAAACTGCTTTTCTTATCGTATTTTTGGAATATCTTATTATCGGTTCACCCAAATTTCGAGTTCGTGGACACCTTAGATAAGGAATTTAATTATGCATCCAACCCATACCCACACTACATACTTTTGAGGTACCCATGGCACCCAAGAATGAAAATTTCAATAAAAAAACGTATTTTAAATACCTTTTTTTATTGAAATTTTCATTTTTGAGTGTCGTGGGTACCTCAAAAGTATGCAGTGTGGGTATGGGTTGGATTTAGAATTAAATTCCACATCGAACGAGTCCCTAAACTTGAAATTTGGGTGAACTGATAAGGAGATATGTCAAAAATACAATAAGAAAAAGTATTTTTTCTTATTCCTCTCAAAATTTAGAACTTTTATTTTATTATTATAACTCTTAATTTATTATTTCCCTTACGAGGTCCATTTTAGACCTCAAAACTCCCTTAATGTGAACTAGGGGGCATATCAGTGTCCATTCATGTTGAATTTATCGATGCTTCTCTTGATTACAATCTCCTCCTAGGTAGGAATTGGTTCTACACGATGCAAGAAATACCATCATCTGTATTTCATGTGGTCCAATTCTCATTCCAAGGCAAGATTGTTACTGTTAACCAATTATATTTTTGTTCTCCATACACAATTTCTAATTCCATGAATAATGTCCCACTCTTAGCATTTTCGGCTCTGCAGTACCAAAATGTAGGAGTAGGTATTCTTAAATATTCATCTCTTATGGGAGTCTTTTTGTTGAAAAATACTCCTCCCCCTTTGCATTTCGCGTATGTTAACATGATATCCTCAATGAGTCATGTCGCTTCGACTAAAGGGAATTAGTTACTGATTCAACATCTTTGAGTCATTTTGAATAAATTTACCAGGCTATCCAATCCACAAATGAACCCACCATTTATGATAATCTTTTGGTGGCATCTGACCCTTATTACCTATCATATTGGCTAGATCCCCCCCCCATATCTAGATTATCTTTTGCAACCTCTTCCATTGGATGAACCCATCACGGAATTCATGTCTTTAGATAAGATTCCTTGGAAAAATCTTTATCATCAATCCTCTTTCCTTCCCAATTACCAAATGGTAGAATATCATTTCGAAACGTTGGTTTTGAATGATATTGTAACTACTCCTCAGTCACCGGTACTAATCCACAATGTTTAGTATGAGACTAATCTAAGCAATATTACTAAGACCACTCTGGTCGACATATGAATGAAACCTGGAGTTGTTGAGAATATTCACTTGGGCCAAAACTGTTCACTGGAAATTGAATCATATACGACCCTTTTTAGAAAATGTAGAGATTTTTTCACTTGGAAGTACGAAGAAATGCCAGGAAAATATCCTTCAATCGTCGTTCATGAGATCAGGACATACCTAGACACCAAGCCAAGCCGTCATAAATTACGTCAAGTACATCCACGGAAAGCAGTGACCATCAAGGAAGAAGTCGAAAAACTTCTTAGGTTTGGGTTCATTTACCCTGTGCCGTCAACAAAATGGGTTTCTAATATTGTTCCTATGACAAAAAAGCAGGGTATAATAAGGGTTTGTATCGATTTTCAAGACCTTAATAGAGATTGTACAAAGGAAAATTTCCCTACTCCCTACATCGGAAATTGTGTTGGGAGTGTCATATTTTCATTTATGGATGGCTTTTCTGGCTATAATCAGATAGAGATACTCCCTTCCGATCAGGATAAGACGACTTTCATTTTCCCATGGGGGACCTTTGCTTACAGAAAATTGCCTTTTATTCTAAAAAATGATGGCGCTACCTTTCAACGCGCCATGTCTTATGCTTCCCGTGACATTAAAATTATTGTGGAACCATACCTCTATGACCTACCTACCCATTCGCAGCATTGAGAACATCATGTTGACCATTTGAGATCTATTTTTCTCAGGTGTCATCATTACAACATTTAGTTGAATCCACACAAATGTGTTTTGTGTTGAGATGGGAAGATTGCTTGGATTCGTTGTTTCCAAGGATGGCATCCATATAGACCCATTGAAGATCGAACCCATAATGGCCCTACAACTACCTACCAATATTACTTAACTTGAAAGTTTGTAAGGGAAGGAAAAATTTATGTGTTGTTTTGATTGCAACTCCGACGAGAGGGTGTTAGGATTATTAATCCTCCCTTGGTCAAATGTCTATTATATTAATTATTGCCTAACTTAGGAACCTTAAATTAATTAAATGATTCCACTAGTGAAATTGGTTCCACATGGCCCAATGGGGCCACATGTACCAGTCATTGAAGTGTGGGGGACAATGCTAGAGGTTAAATGCCACTTATTGCATGTGCATGCATCAGTGAGGGTGCCTCCTAGACCAATACTTACATTTTAGGAGCCATTGGGAGTCCCGACACCAACCTACTTTAGTCAATTGGTTTTAGCACTAGTTAGTCTTAGTTATCCCTCAGTTACAATCAGTTACTTCACAGTTAGTTAGGCTAGCACTACTAATGCATGGATAATTCATGGTTGCATGGGGAGGAGCATTTTTCCTACCTAGATCACTCTTAGTTGCACTGAGTTAACTAGTTGTTACTGCATGTTGGAGTTATTGGTCATTGGGGAGTTGTCTATTTGGACTCCAATATCAATTGGGAGACCTTGAGTTAGAGATTCAGTTAGATACAGTCTTATCCACTTTGAGGATTCAAATTCATTACTCATGCATTCGAATTCTACCTATTTGTAATCTATTGTACACCGAATATTATGATGATGAATATACTGTAAATTCCTGAGCAATACTTGTCCATTTCCTGTGTGGTTTGTCTTGTTGGATTTGTATTTTCATTCTCCATTCAATTGCTGCAACATAATCAAAACTCTCTTCCTGAAGATCTAAATGGCATTCAAATTCTAACATGGTATCAGAGCCTTCTCAAGCAGGATTCATGCTTGTTTCTCCTCATCGAACATCAGAAGCAACTAGGTTTCCATAGAAGTCCCCTATGAAAATTTTCTAGCTCTGGATTCATTCAAAGCAACGAAGAGGGCGTGACGGGCCCTGAAAACATGTTCATGTATGGAGGAAAAACATGATTCTAACAGTTCTTATGTTTTAGTGTTATTTGCAGTGAAACTGACAAGTACTACGTAGCTTGAAATAAGTACTTGTTGTCTCCCTGTCGAAGCAATTATGAGTTCTCAAACTCCTGAGCCACAGATCCTCACAACTTCCAATTACCTTGATTGGAGGATTGATATGCAGCTGGCCTTGCGCAAGCATGGCTACCACAAGATTATACATGGTGGGAGGCTGAACCTCATCAGCAGGTAGAGTGGAACAAGTTCCTAAACGATTGTGATGAAGCATTCGGGTACTTATGTACTTATATTTCCAAAGATCTCCTCTTCCATCTGGAAGGACTGAGGACTCCCAGAGAATCCTGGGAGAATATTGATAGCTTGTTTAACAAACAAGATGAGATTCGGGGACACATTATGGAGAATGAGTTGGTATCTTTACATCCCAGCAGTTTCGATACTATTGAGCAATTCTTCTCCAAATTCAAGTCTCTAGTGCTACAATGCACACAGTGTGGGATAGAGCATAAGGATGAGAAGAATGTCCTTTCAATACTCAGCAAACTAGGTCTTGAGTACTCTGTCTATGTCTCTATGTTTCATTCCAAGAAGGAAAGCTTTCCTGATTGGAAACTACCTTCTCAAGATTCATTCTCCGAGTCCTTAATCAATGAACAAAACAAACTGATTCGAATGGGAGTCATCCAAACTTCAAAAGATCAATCTCTATTGTTACTGGCTCCTCCAAAGCGCAAGCAAAGGGGAAATTAAAGAAGAATGATCCCAAGGCAGCTGATTCGAAGCCTAAACTAAATCAGCAAGATTCCAAAGGGGCCTCCGGCTATAAGAAAATAAATTTGAAAAGAATTTATGTCTGTATTGTGAAAAGGGATACCATCTTGAAGAACATTGTATGAGGAAGCAACTTGATGAGATGTTCGCTCTTCTCAAGCAATACAACATTGCTCCTCCAAGAGAAAAGAAGCCTGATAAAGAAGCACCAATAGAAGATGTTGAAAGGTGTCATGATTTGAAATCAACTCTCTCTCCATCCTCAGCATACATTATATATTCTGGAGCCTCCAACCACGTGGTTGCCTCCAAAGAATCCTTCTCTACTCTTTCACTATTAAAGTGGCCTAATATTCACATGGGAGATGATTCCCAGATTCCAGCAGAAGGAAGGGGCTCAGTCAGAGCAAGGCATGGTGAGTTCAAGAATGTCTTATATGTGCCCTCCCTTGTTTCTAACATGTTATTTATTTACCAGATGACACATACAGGCTCGCCCAAGAGGGTCACATTCGATTCAGACTCAGTTGAGATTACAAAAAAAAGCCACTGGAAATCTTGTAGTGAAAGGTATTGCAAATCACTCTACCAAATCTTATGAGTTTTCACATTTCTTGCATGTTTCTCTTCCTACAACTTTATTGTCTCATGCTAATAACACCAGCAAGAGTTGGCATGAGAGATTTGGCCCTCTCAATTTCAAATATCTAAAGTAGCTCCACAATGATAACATGGTTGAAGGTTTTCCCTCCATCCAAACTTCTGATGGAGTATGTGTTGGGTGCTTGGTAGGTAAGCATCCAGAAAAAAATTATGATGTTGGGAAGGCTCATAGAGCTATCTCTACACTTGATTTGATACACAGTGATGTAGCTGGACCTATGCCCACAAACTCCATTAATGGTTGCAGGTATTTTCTGACCTTTATTGATGATTGTTCTAGGTACTGCTGGATCTACTTCATGAAGCTAAAATCAGAAGTTTTTGAGACTTTTAAAAACTTTTAAGCTATGGTTGAGAACAACTTCAATAAGAAGATCAAGTCAATAAGATCCGATGGAGGAGGAGAATATGTCAAAAGATATTTCCAAAAATTTTGTGAATCAGAGGGGATTCGAATGGAACACTTAGTTCCATACACACCACATCAAAATGGTGTGGCTGAGAGGAATAACATATCACTGAAAGAGATGGAAACATGCCTTCTCCATGGCAAGCATCTACCTCCTTCTCTTTGGGCTGAAGCAATAAATTGTGCTTCATATTTGTAGAATAGGGTGCCCCATAAGTCAGTGGTTGGGGTGACTCCATTGGAAGCATTGCATGGGTATAAGACCAATGTCTCACATCTGAGAGTTTTTGGTTCCAAAGCTTGGGCCAAGATACCACTTGACAAGAGAAAGGCCTTCCAAGCCCAAAGTAGCGAATGCATTCTACTGGGATATGCAGATGATGCAAAGCTTATAAACTGATGGAGGTTGCTACCAGAAGATGCTTCATTGAAAGAATTGTCTAGTTCGAAGAAGATCAGTTGCATGATACTCCTCCAGCAACACATGAAGGTATAACCATTTCTCCTCCTATTTTTGATAATGATGATGATGTGCTACAAGTTTCAGATTTAGATGAAGAAGATCACATAGATCATGATCCTATTATTGAGACTGAATCTCAAGAGATTCTAGATCTAGATCCAGTACCCATTCCTAATCAGAAGCCTAAACCCAAATGGGCTCAAAATCTTCTTGATGCAGCTGGAAGTGGTGCTCGAGTTCCAGAATACAAAATAAGAACTAGGTCCCAGTATCAAAATGAGCATGTTGCACTATCTCTCACATAATGGTGCAGTAAAGTTATAGTTCGATGCTACTTGATGATGGCAAATGATCAGCTACATGGCCCACAAAATTAGAGATTTGATCATTCCCTACCTTCACCATCTAGCAGAACCAAAAAGAGTCATCAGTTTAGAAGTAGATTGAGAGGTCCACTGATGGACCATGCTGCTGCATAGAGCGGAAATTTTTTCTAGCAGTGTTTTTCTCAAGTTATTTTTCTAAGGAGGAAGCTTCTTTCTTCCAAAGATAGCTTGCAAATTGCTTTTTTCCTGCTTATTTTTTAGGGGGGGGTTTCCCATGAGGTTTTCCCCTGTTTTCTCAATTGTACTAAGCAACATTTTTTATTTTATCTTCTAGATTGTATTTGGGTGACCTATGGTCTTGTTACCAGGGCCCACAGTTGTCCAAGTTAGGATTCAGGGGGGGTGTTAGGATTATTAATCCTCTCTTGGTCAAATTTCTCTTAGATTAATTATTGCCTAACTTAGGAACATTTAATTAATTAAATGAGTCCACTAGTGAAATTGTGTCAACATGGCCCAATGGGGCCACATGTACCAGTGATTGAAGTGTGGGGGACAATGCTAGAGGTTAACTTCCACTTACTGCATGTGCATGCATCAGTGAGGGTTCCTCCTAGACCAATCCCTACATTTTAGGAGCCATTGGGAGTCCCGACACCAGCCTACTTCAGTCAGTTGGTGTTAGCACTAGTTATTCTTAGTTAGCCCTTAGTTACAATCAGTTACTTCACATTTAGTTAGGCTATAGCTACTAATGCATGGATAATGCATGGTTGCATGGGGCGGAGCGCTTTTCCTACCTACCTCACTCTCAGTTGCACTAGGTTAACTAGTTGTTACTGCATGTTGGAGTTATTGGTCATCGGGGAATTGTCTATTTATACTCCGATATTGATTGGGAGACCTTGAGTTAGAGATTCAGTTAGATACAATGTTATCCACTTGGAAAATTTGAATTCATTACTAATGCATTTGAATTCTGCCTATTTGTAATGTATTGTACACCGTATATTATGATGATGAATATACTGTAAATTCTTGAGCAATACTTGTCCATTTCCTGTATGGTTTGTCTTGTTGGATTTGTATTTTCATTCTCCATTCAATTAATGCAACATAATCAGAAATCTCTTCCATAAGATCTAAATTTCATTCAAATTCTAACAGAGGGCACATGGTTTTATGCGTTTGTTGAAAAAAGACACACCCTTTGTTTGGGATGACATTACACAATGTGTATTTGACAATCTTAAGCATGCCATCACACACACACACCTGTGTTGCAACCACCCAATTATACTAGGGATTACTTCTTGTATGTGGCTACATCTTTAACTACTATCGGCGTGGTACAAATTTAAACAGATGAACATAACCAAGAACGTGTGATTTATTACCTAAGTAAGAGTCTTCTATAATGTTAAACTTGTTATTCACATGTTGAGAAGTTAGCTCTGACCATGTTCAGCATTATACATAAAAAATTTCATTGCATCCTGCTCCATACAACTACTGTGTACGCAAATTCTAACCCCACGTATTACATCTTAACTCGTCATGTGATTGGGGGGGAATACTCTTGCTGGATTGTCATTCTCCAAGAATTCAAGTTAGAATTTACAAAATCTAGTTCAAAGAAGTCTCTTGTCTTTGTGGAATTTATGTGTGACCTTCCTGTAAATTTGAGCATATAGATCTATAGACAAATACACAACTCACAATGAAGATCTCACAATTTACTCAGCAATTGAAGAATGAAACAGTGCAAAAGGCTTGCAGCTGTGAATGCTTTCATTAATCAAAAAAGTAATCTAGATGATAATTACAATGAAGTAAAATGGATTTAATAGCCACAAGCAATTCGCATCCACATGAGGAAGTTCGAACTGATTAGACTCTACTTGATTGTAGATAACCAAGACCTTGTCTAAATCACTATCGGAGGACCCAGTAGTTAACTGTCCTTGTCTAAACCATAACCGGAGTTCATCGGAACTCTAAAACAAAACTCAAGTGTTACATTTAGTGTTGACTAATGGTTAACTGACTGTGGTAGGTGAGAAATGCGCCCCACATGTGTGCAGTCAAGTAAACCTAGCGCTAACTAAATGTAGAGGACTAGAACTGAATGTAACTGACTCCTAACTTAGCTTGACTAGTCATTAACTGAAGTGAACTGACCTTGGTTGGTTTCAACACTCCCAGTGGCTTCCTAAATTGTAGGGATTGATCTAGGAGACTCCTAAACTTATGCAATCAAGTGCAATAAGTGGCAGTGAGCCTCAATTAGTGTTCCCCACACTTTAGTAACTGAAACATTTGCCCCAATTAGGTCAAGTGGACTCAATGGTGTTAATGACTATAAATAGACTAGATGGACTCCCGATTTAGACATATGACCAAATTTGGACAAGGGAGGATTAATAATCCTAACACCCCCCTGAATGCTAACTTGGACAATCTGTGGGCCCTGGTAACTAAGACCATAGATCACCCATTACATCAAGTAAATTAAGGTAACTGCTCAAAAACAAGGTGCTGGGGAAAATCCACATGGGAAAAAAACCCCCCTTCTAATTAAGCAGGTAGAATCAGGATCAATATGGTTCTTCTGTGCACAGGTATCCTGGGGCCTGGCATGTGAACCTCTCCATCATTATGTCTGGAGGAATCTTCCTCTTTGGAAGAAGAATGATATGCTCAACTAAATCAGAAATATAGACAGCTGTCGGATGAAGACTGGACCCATGTAGAGCAACTGAAATCAACTGAAAAGTGAGAAAAGGTTCTTGAGAATTCAGAGAATGTGAGGAACACTCAAGAAACTGATATGTTGCAGCCATGAACAGCAGACCATGAGTGGTAAGAACATCCCCAAGTGTTAGGAGCAGGTGTCCAGGCGGATGCAGAAAATATTCCTCTTTACTAGTTCTGTGAGGAGATAAGCATGTGATCAATGGTAGAGAAGCATTGGGACTGTTGAGAGCGAATGCTTGAGCTCCATAGTCTGATATAGCTTCTGAAATAGATAATGAATCACATAATAAAATATCAGCAACCTCATATGAGGAAACTAACACCAAATCCCCATCAGCAGTTTTGAAGAGAAAGTGCGGTACTTGATTTTTCACACCGGAATTGGTGAGAGCGGCTACAAGCATGACTGAATGCTTTGGTATTTTAAAATATGAACCAAATAATATCATATCAGAAATTAAATCAGATCTAAATAGGTTCAAAATAGATCCAAAACTGTGAAATGGAATCAAATCCCCAGCAACAGTTTTGTAGGAGACTTGCGATACTTGTTTCTTCACACCGTTGATGAGAACAGCTACAAGCAGTACTGAAAGATTATGAATTTGATATATTAAACCAAGAAATATCAGATCAGATCTAAATAAGATCATATCAGATCCAATAAGGTTAATATCAGATTCAAATAAATGGTTAACCGAGACGGTGGATGCACAACTTTCTTCTTCTTCAAATTTCTGAATTTTGGTGCATGCAATCCTGCAGGAATTTGCTGGAAGATCTAGATCATGGAGAGTGAATGTTTCACTCTTATAATCTGATATTTCTTCCAAAATATCCAAGTTTTTACATATGCGCACACCAGCAGCAACATTAGAGGAATAAAAATCAAATTTATCTTCACTTTCGAAAGCAATTACTGGTAAATTTTGTACAGAATTTAAAGGAAAATCACCAGTGAATGTTTGCATGGAAGTGCAGCAGAATTTTTCTTCAATATCAGATATTCGAATGTCTTCTTCTGTTTCAGCAATATGAGAAGATGAGATATCAGAGATCTCATAAACTTTCGGAGCATCAGGAGAAGGAGTCACTGCATGGAGACTGTCTTCAATTCGAATTGACTGTGTAGAAGCTTCTGATTCATCTTCATCTTGAACAACTTCATCAGAGAGATTAGAGGCTGAGACTTTTGAATCAAGGATGATTATGGTGCTGGATGTACTCTCCAAAGTGCTATTATCAATCATTCCAAAGGTTCTGTCCAATCTTGTCCAAAGTTCCTCTAGAACTTTATTAGATCTATTGAGATAGCGCATGCTAGGAGAAAGAGCCTGTTTCATTATTTCAAAGGCTACATCCTTTGCATTTAGCCAATCATTTTCACTCTCAAAAGAATTTCTACCGAATCCATCAGACACCCAAAAGAGAAGTTGTCTATGCAGAAATCCAATCATCTTCACCTTCCATTCAAAATAGTATGAGGATCGGGTGAGAAGAGGAACTGATGAATTCATTTCGAAGTTGTACCTGCAAAACAAAAAATGATCCAGTAGGAGATCTGAGGAGGGGAAGTGCCTTGTCCGTCGAGGCTCTGATACCATGTAAATTTGAGCATATAGATCTATAGACAAATACACAACTCACAAAGAAGATCTCACAATTTACTCAGCAATTGAAGAATGAAATAGTGCAAAAGGCTTGCAGCTGTGAATGCTTTCATTAATCAAAAAAGTAATCCAGATGATAATTACAATGAAGTAAAATGGATTTAATAGCCACAAGCAATTCGAATCCACATGAGGAATTTCGAATTGATTAGACTCTACTTGACTATAGATAACCAAGACCTTGTCTAAATCACTATCGAAGGACCCAGTAGTTAACTGTCCTTGTCTAAACCATAACCGGAGTTCATCGGAGCTCTAAAACACAACTCAAGTGTTACATTTAGTGTTGACTAATGGTTAACTGACTGTGGTAGGTGAGAAATGCGCCCCACATGTGTGCAGTCAATTAAACCTAGCGCTAACTGAATGGAGAGGACTAGAACTGAATGTAACTGACTCCTAACTTAGCTTGACTAGTCATTAACTGAGGTAAACTGACCTTGGTTGGTTTTGGCACTCCCAGTGGCTTCCTAAATTGTAGGGATTGATCTAGGAGACTCCTAAACTTATGCAATCAAGTGCAATAAGTGGCAGTGAGCCTCAATTAGTGTTCCCCACACTTTAGTAACTGAAACATGTGCCCCAATTAGGTCAAGTGGACTCAATGGTGTTAATGACTATAAATAGACTGGATGGACTCCCGATTTAGACATGACTCCCGATTTAGACATATGACTAAATTTGGACAAGGGAGGATTAATAATCCTAACACTTCCCCGTATTACTGAGGATATGAAACCATTTGACTCATTACCCGATGAATCCCTATTCCTCATTAGTACGTTTGATCCCTGGTATGGATATTTGATTCTATATCTTCAGACTCAATGCTTTCAACAAAACGCAACTCGAGATGAACATCGTCATATTCATCATCACACCAAGTAATATATTATCATCAATGATACATTGTACCATCATGGCATTGCTTAACCCATGAAGAGGTTGAATTAGTCTTGAATTATTGTCACTCTAGAGCTTGTGGCGGTCATATTTCTGGGATGGTTACTACCCATAAAATCTTATGTGCTGGTTTCTTTTGTCCATCAATATTCAAAGATTGTATGGAAGCCGTGAAAAAATTCCCACCCTACCATCATTTTCAATAAAAAAATCCTACCCACCCTACTCTGTTACATCCCATCATCATTTTCAGTCCTTTCACGAAATTGGGCATTGATTTTATGCATTGTAAGCCTACCTCAGCTGGGGGGCATGGTTACATCATCGTAGCCTTGGATTACTTCACAAAATGGGTTGAGGCTATTCCTACATATGCTGAATATGAAAAAAATGATGCCCTTTTTCTATTTAACCACATAATCGCTAGGTTCATAGTCGTGCAAGCCATCATGACTGATCACAGTTCACACTTCCAAAACTAGATGATGTCAAAACTAAGTGCCAAACTAGGTTTTCTCTGTAACAACTCTACACCATACTACGCGTAGGACAATGGAAAGGTTGAAGCTATCAATAAAGTATTGAAAACCATACTTCAACAGATGGTAGGATGAGCTAAGTCCAATTAGAATTTATAGTTGTTTTTCGCATTAGGGCTTATAAGACCACTGTTAAGACATTGAATGACTTTACACCATTACTCAGTATTGACAGAAACAGTGCAAAAAATGGGTTGCAACTGTATAATGCTTTCATTAGTAAAAAAGTAAATGGATACAATCTGGATGATTTTTACAATGTAATACACTAGTATTAATAACCATACAATTCAAATATATGAGAGGAAATTCGAATTGGTTAACTCAGACTAACTGAATGGATAACAGGACATGTCTAAGTCACTATCGGAGCTTAAAGTGCTAGCTCCAGTTGTCTAAATCAATGCCTCAATCAGTTAGAATCAGTTAACTAGTCTAATTGAATGTGGTAGGTGAGGAAATGTGTCTTCCCACATGCATCCATGCAAATACTGGCACTAACTGAATGTAACTAACTCATAACTAGTCACCAACTAAACTCAACTGAAGGAGGTTGGTGTCGGCACTCCCAATGGCTCCTAAATTGTAGGGATTGGTCTAGAAGGCGACTAAACTGATGCATGAAAGTGCAGTCAGTGGAATTTAGCCTCAATTAGTGTTCCCTACACTCTAGTAACTGGTAAATGTGGTCCAAAAAACCTCATAATAGGAAACTAACATCAAAGCCCCAGCAGCAATTTGAAGAAGACTTGCGGTACTTGACTTTTCACACCAAAATTGGTGAGAGCAGCTACAAGCATGACTAAAAGCTCTTGGAACTTAAAATTCAAACCAAATAATATCAGGTCAGGTCCAAATAAGATAATATCAGATCCAAATAGGTTCATATCAGATCCAAAAGTGTGCTCCACGGAGATGGTAGATGCACAGTTTTCTCCTTCTTCAAAATTCTAAATATTGGTGCATGCAATCTTGTAGGAATTCGCTGGAAGCTCAAGGTCAATGAGAGTTAATGGATCACTCTTTAAATATTATATTCTTTCCAAAAATATCCAAATAATTACTTATCTGCACATCAACAGCAACATTAGAGGGAGAGAAATCGAATTCCTCTTCATTCTCTGAAGCAGACACTAGCAAATTTTGCACAGAATTTAAAGGAGGAACACTGGAGAGTGTTTGCATAGAATTGAAGGAGAGTTTTTATTCAACATCAGAGATTCAGATGTATTCTTTTGTATCAGCCATATGCGAATATGAGATATCATAGATCTCACAAAATTCGGAAGCAATAGGAGAAGGAATCACTGCAAGGAGACTTTCTTCCATTCGAAATGACTGTGTAGGATGAGACTTTTGAGTAAATAACTCTTGTGGTTTTGGGTGTGATATCCAAATTGCTATTATGATCCTCATTATGCTTTCTAAAGGTTCTATCCAATTTTGGAAAGAGATCCTTTGGGTATTGAACAGATTTAACAAGGTAGTGCAAGCTTGGAGAAAGAGCCAGACATATTGCTCCAAAAGCTCTATCACCGTCATTTAGCCATTCATTCTCATTCTCCTAAGGCTATTTACCAAGTACAATAGACACCTCATAGAGATCTTGTCTCTTAAGATATAAAATCATCTTCAAATTCCATTCTAAATATCTTGTGGATGGAGTAAGAAGAGGAACTGATAATTTCAAATCCATATGAAGCTGTACCTGCAATTACACCAAAAAACTAAAAGTAAGGTCAACAACCTGCACTTTTGGAATTTTCTTCACACCCAGCTTAGTCAATCAATCTAGCTTGATCAAAAATTCCTTTTCTTAGGATTTATGTGGTAAATTATCTGCTTCTGGTGTAGTGTTGGAGGGAGCGATTTTGCTCAAAATGTTTGAGCCAGTAGGAAATTTATAGAAGGAGAAATGACTTGTCCTGCTGAGGCTCTGATACCATATAAAAATTGAGCTCATAGGAATCTATGAACCAAGACAAAACTCACAAATATATCTCACAACAATTTACTTAGTATTGACATGAAACAATGAAAAAATGGGTTGTGGCTGTATAATTATTTCATTAATAAAAAAGTAAATGGATACAATCTAGATCATTTTTACAATGTAATACACTGGTATTAATAACCATACAATTCGAATATATGAGAGGAAATTCAAATTGGTTAACTCAGACTAACTAAATGGATAATAGGACGTGTCTAAGTCACTATCGGAGCTTAACTAGCTAGCTCCAGTTGTCTAAATCAGTGCCTTGATCAGTTAGAATCAATTAACTAGTCTAACTGAATGTGCTAGATGAGGAAATGCACCTTCCCACATCCATCCATGCAAAGACTGGTGCTAACTGAATTTCACTGGCTATAACTGAATGTAACTGAATGCAACTGACTCATAACTAGTCACCAATTGAACTCAACTGAAGCAGGTTGGTGCCAGTACTCCTAATGGCTCCTAAATTGTAGGGATTTGTCTAGGAGGATCCTAAAATGATGCATGCAAGTACAGTCAGTGGTAGTTAGCCTCAATTAGTGTTCCCCATACTCTAGTAACTAGTAAATGTGTTCCAATTAGGACATGTGGACCCAATGGAACTAGTGACTCAATTATGACTGAAAAGACTCCTATTTTAGGCATAATTGACCAAATTGGACATGCGAGAATTATAATCCTAACAACCTCTTCAACGAGGGTGACCTGGTCTTGACATATGACCAAAAACATGATAAATTGGAAGGTGGAAAATTGGAATCCATGTGGCATGGTCCTTATATTGTCAGTCGTGTCTTAGAGAAAGGAACTTACAAGGTAATAGGATACGATGGGATACCTTTGGGTTAGCCCTGAAATGGGATTTATCTTAATACGTACTATGCCTCGGCTATCTAGCATAGATTCCTTGTAAATATTGTTTATAGAATGTGTGATGTTTGTAGTTTGGATTGTGATTTTGTTATAATTGTAGGATTCATCTTAGGTAAGCCTTTATATATAGTGTTGTGCTTGAATGAATAGATGAACACCTAACTCTGTCTTTACAGATGGTGTTATCCATTATACTTTGAACCTCGTATCAATAGTTGGGTACTCTATTCCCCCACCGGTGATTTGGTAATCTCTGGAGGAACTTGTTTACGTCTTGCCACGAATAATCTTGCAGAGTACCATGTAGTGATTGGTTTATTAACTGAAGTTTTAACAAATGGTGTGAGTTGGATCAAGGTTTATTTGGATTTGAATTTAGTTATACATCAATTAAACCAATTTTACACCATCCACTCCTAACTTCTTCGTATTTTTCGAAAGGTTCTTCTTCTTGAGAGGTCTTTTGAGTTCATTTTGTATCATCATATCCGAAGACATTTAAATGTAGTGGTTAATTCATTGGCTAATTATGTTTTCTATTGGTACTTAGCTCATGTTTGATGTTCATTTAAGATTGATCACATGTATAAAGATCATGAAAACACATAATAAGTAGCCATTCATGTACAAAACACATCACATACACACATTTCTATACAAAAATTGTTATATATATATACAACCGATACTAAGGCAAAATCTAAAGCCATAAGATTTCAATGTACCCAAAAATATGAAACCATCGATTTTTTAGTACATCAAAAGGTCAAAAATCTCAAGCTTCTAATATTTTATCATATATACTAAAAAATAGGAGTCAGTCCAGACTAATCCTTGTGATCGTGATAGCACATGATGACACAAGATACCCTACGGAGTAGCCTCCCAAACGTCCCTGATACTCCTGCAGTGTGGCACTAATAGCACCTAGGAATGTCATCAATAGAGATGTCTAGAATGCCATCACTGAGTCTCTGGAGGTTGTATTCAATATCTTGTAGTGCCTCCTCTACCTCCACATTCCAGATGACAATCTCTCTCATATCCCATGCCTCTCGATAGGTGATGTTCCTGTAGGTCACGATGGACCAATATCTGCAAAATAGTATGTTATGTCTTAATGTCACCAAAACACCAAAAATGAAATATAATTCAAAAATCAATGAAAACAATATCCTTCTTACCTCAGTCATCCCATTGGCCATCCTCGAGTAATGGAATATCAGGGTCACCCCTGAAATCGGTCCCCACGTATGTATAGTCCTCTTCCATCAGGAGTTTTCCTCGCATACAATGGAAGAAGAATGAACGATAAGTCACAATCGACCCTCCACCACTTCCATGACGGTACATAGCCTCTAACCACCTCAACATCTGTGGATCCTCGGGCTCTAACCTGTTAAGTGGAACCTGAGGGCGTAACAAAGGTACCCCTCCAAGAATAAAGATACTACTACAACCCCCTAGCAAAACTACTTTAGCTCTCCTCAGTTGCACTTCATAAGTTGATCCTTGAGGCTCACTAATACACCCTCACTCTAGTTGAAGATAGTTGGATCCATGCACTCCAATGCATATAACATATGAGCCTAGGTATTCTGATGGGAATCCATACTGCTCGCTACCTTCTCGATAGGGAAGGCTATTGTCCTCAACGGCTGATGCATAATGTGTTTGATCAGAATCTTTCCCCTTTTGGACCTTATTTGGATCACGCAGTGCTCATCAATGAGATCATCAATGATCATATGTCCCCCTCTTGGACTAGAGAGTGATACTGGACTTCGTCTCTTGGATAGTCCGGTCAAGAAATAGATGTCCTTGACATCAATCATCAAAATGTGAGTGCCCACCTAGAAATCTTGTTGATTTAGGTCCCACATCCATATCAAATGATCTAGCAGATGAACATGGGCTCTCATCCCTGAAACCTTGAAGTACTTTAGAAGTCCACACTCCCTTAATGCTCTCACCATCATTGGGCCATTTACCACTTGGGCATCATCTAATTTGTGCTCACACTCCTTCCAAATAACCATGTTTTGTATCAAACACATGTGAGACATCCACATGGTAACCATTAGACACATTTCATTGAGGAAATTACTTGAAATTCATGCCTAATTTATTATTTTTGAAGGGTCACGGTCGTCGACACACTTTCCTCAAAGTAATAGAGCGATGAAGCCTCTTCCTTTAGAGGATAGAGTGCCCCTGATGCTCTTTTACCTTTCAGGGAGTGCACCGACGCATCTCTCGAAATGGACAAAAGCGTTGCCCAGGGCATGCTCTTCCCCTTGATAAAAAATTTCTTAAAAAACACTAAAAACATGATGAGAAGTAAAGGATCAACCATGAAAAGGAAGGGAAGGATGGGAGCTCTTACCTGCAATTGATGGTTGCTCAAATGGGTGATCACAGCTCTCAGAATCCTCATCGCAAATTCTCCTCTTAAACACAAATTTTCACCTAACTCTTATGGTAAAAACTCAAATGGTAAATAATTTTTACTATTTCACCCTTTTATATTTGTTTTGTTTTCAATAGAAAAAATTGTTGAAATATTTAAATATTATGGGTTTTTACCATGTTTCTCTATAGTTTTTTATGGTGAAAATGTCCTAATGTTGTTTTTTGAGAATATTAGGATCTTACTGGACATTTTTGGCTATGATAGAGCTTCTGTTTGACTTTTTCATGCTCTGGCTCAAATTGAAAAAAGTTATGAGTGCCTTTTATACCTTAGTTGTGCTCGTTTCAAAGAAAAGTTATCGAGTATACTTTAACCATTTTTTCGGACTTGCAAAAATGGATACGAAAAAGGAAACCCACTTGGAGTCGTATTTAAGGAGCTCTTTTTAGGCTCCTTAAACATGAAAAGATATCCAAGCAAACTTGATTCTTTCACACTTGTAAAATTATTTGAAATTTCGTTTATCTCATGATAATTTACCCTTTTTTTGACTATTTAGACTCATTTACAAAAAATGTATACTCTAGTTTATCACGACTAGAAGAGTTCTCCTAGGTATCAGTTTATACTTTTTTGGACCTCAGGACCTAAATTTATGAAAAAATCCACTTTGGAGTCTTCTTAGTCATTTCACTCTCTAAACATGAAACAACGACCAAGTTTACCTTCTTTAGACTCGCATAATTAAGCATTGGAGGACCCTTTTTTGGGAATGAAACCATCCTTTCTAAGGTTCATAAAACATATGAGGTTGGACCCATCACTTGATGAGCTATATCCTGCATTTGTTATCATTTTCAAGCTCGATAAAAAGCAAAGAGGTACTCATCCATTGTGATGGGGAAATTAAGGGAATGGGGAGACATTTTCATTTGTGTTAATGTCAGCTCCTAGTCACTCTTGAACATGGCACCTGTCTTTTTTTTCATTCAAACAATTGGGTATTCATCTTATCATCGAGTCGATCCACTTTCAGGGCTCATTTCATTCCTTTGAGTCAATTCAAATAATGCATCGTCTTGTCTTTGCATTATGTCCGGTATCTTCCTTGTTGAGTCAATTATGCCAAGTCAGTTGTCATGTCGTTCAATGTTCAAGATGAGTTTTTATCACAGTCTACCTCTGCAATTGCTTTACCTTCCTCCAATTTGGTCATATCTGAGTTAGTCCTATGGTTGTTCCAATATCAAAGATCACTTCAAAATAACTTTTGTTCCAAGTTTTGTGTCGATGATGGGGGAAACATCATTGCCCTCCTTTGAAGAGTCAATTCCTATCAACATCAACACATTATCTGTGAATTAGTCTTAGAAACTAGTTAAGTACCTTGAATCCTACATGCCTCAATGGAAGGTTTCCTTGCTTTCACCAGTAGACTTTCATCATTGGCTTCTGATTGGAAGATTCCATCGATTGTTCAACTTCAACTCGTTTATTCACATTATGAGAATTGTACTAGGGTACCTTGGGAAACATTGACATTAATGGTGATTTCCCTCGTGCTTGTTAACAGTATACATCAATGACCGATAATCAAGTGGTTTCTACCATGTTCGACATCAGGACATATATTCACATGGATAGAATTGTACTATCTAGGATTGGAATGAAGACACTGAGTGGTTAGGTATTCACTTTAATATGTTCATATCCTCGGGTTGCTATGGAGTATTTTTTGAGTCATTGCATGGATCCACATTGTATATATGGTGGCTATGGTCAAGTTTGAGTCAGGATGACATGGATCTACAGTGTATATTTCATAACTATGTCCTAATTTGAGTCCTATTGATCATGGATCTACAGTGTATTATTTGTAGCCATGACTTCGTCATTATACAAGGATTTGCAGTGTGTTTGTCATTAGCCATGATTTGAGCCAGATAGTTTGTAACTGGTACTTTGTCAAGTCTTCACTCACCACTCTTTTACCTCTGATTCCATATCATATCTAGTAAATTATTTCACCTATCACATCCCTCTAGCTTCATACTTTAGGGGGCATTTTGTTACACCAAAAAGTTGTCCTTATGCTCAATCTCTTGAATTTTCTTGGCTAAAACATCTTTTGGAGGAGATTTTTGCTTAGTTCTAGGAGGCTCGATTCCCTTTTCCTTCTGACATAGAGCCTCATCCTATCCTGACGCCTCTTTCCTAATGACAAGGTGTGTCAGTGACACTTGTTTCCTGGGTACAACGAGCGTCGATGCCTCCTATTAATACACAAAGAGCGCTAGCACTGTTAAAATGTCAAAAATAGAATATTTTGAGAACCTTCTAGATGAAAGTCCTCGTGGAGGCTTATCCCACCTACTTGGAGTAGGTGGCATTCGTACCCCTAGAATATAGGGATGATCTCTCACCTTCCTCCCAAAGAATATCAACCCCTTTGGTCCCTCTTTGGCCTATATATACAAGCTTCATGGACCATGATAGGAGAGGACCAAGAGAGCACCTTTATGCTGCTGAAATCATTTATTGGTATAGGAGGAAAAGTGTGTGGTTGTGAGTAAGATTTGTAGAGTTTGTGGTTGTGATCCAAAATACATCATGAGAATAAAGCTTCGACATCAAGGCTTTGGTTGTATTTTTCTTCTATTATCATGTTAATAGACATGTGTCCCCTTTTCCCATGAATGATTTGTGTCAATCTTAGTTATTCATTACTTTTCTCCTTGATCATTAGTATAGATCATTAAAGTATATTGTTTCTTTCAATTTTGTATCTTGTTCCTTACATTCTTTTGCAGGTATGACTAATCATAAGAGAGACCAAAAGGAAAGGATCACCTTCTCAGTGAGGTAAGAAAGCTTGGAATTCAAGTAGTTTAACAGTCTAGGGAGAGGATGAATTGTTGTCAGCCTTTTGTTCTATATTTTCCCCATGTAGACTACGAAAACAATCTTTGTCCACACTAATTGAAAATTTCTGATAACACATAGAATTTCCATCATAGGAAACTCAAATTATGCTAATAAAGCACAAATTATCCAAGAAATACTCTGTATTAATATTTCCATCATAGGAAACTCAAGATATAATAAGAAAGAACAAACTATCTAGGAAACACTCTAGAGAAATATTTCCATCATAGAAAACACAGATTATACTGCGAAAGCACAACCTATCCAAGAAACACTCTGGAATAATATTTCCATCATAAAAAAATCAGGTCATAAACACCAATAAAGCACAATAAATCTATCCAGGAAACAATATGGCATAAATCAAACATCAAACTCTAACTATGAAACTCTCTAGCATAACACACCTTCATTAGAGGAGCAGTGCATTATCAAAAAGTCCTACTTGAAGCTATTTGTAGTCCTCTAATATCCATTCCCCCCTTTCGTGGGTAAAACTAACTCAGGTTAGCTAGATCCAACTCGAATTAGATGAGAGTGACCCTTTAAATTCTCTAAATCCCAATCCAAGAAGGTCCATTTAATCATGAAGGTGAATTCAAATAGGTAGAGGGAGGAAGTTTCTCAACCAAATATTATTCTCGGAATGGAAAAAAGTGCCCAGAGGGTGGGAGTTACATGTTCCCAAAAGGTACTAGATAAAAATATCCATTAGAAGCACATGAGGGAAAACCAAGCAACAAGGAGGTCCACAAAATTGTCAATCAAGGTATGAAGATACGCCCCCCCTCTACCATTAGTTATCCTATTGAGCATAATTAAAATAAAATAATATTAATTAATAATAGTAACAATAGTAGCAATAATGTCCTTAATCCATAGTCCAGGCACCCAATTCCACATTCAACACAAATAATAGTCACAACCTATGTTTAGGGTTTAACACACTAGGGTTATTACAATAGTTGCATAGACAATGATGCAAATTAGATTCTAGAAGGAATATTATTTACTAATAACGATTAAATAAATTATACATGTGTATATGTAATCAGAACCATAAATTGCATCAACATGTACATAAGAAAACATAAAAGAATACATCACATTACATCATAGATAATATTCATGCACATAAAACCACATCTACATATGTATATCTCTAATCATCCAAAAAAATGTAATGCTTACATCAAAAGAGCCCATAACTGGATCCAAAAAATGTGATACATAGTTCAAAAATCCTATGTCCTAAGCATGGGATTAGTTCCTTGAAATTCCTACTCATCATTATTAGGATCCTTATTCATGTCATTTTCCTCATCACTATCAAGACCCATTATCTAGGGAAAAATCCCCTCATCATGTATCAAATAGTCTATAAAGATACAACCATCCTCCACATAGTCTGTTGCCACTCTGATGGTGCTTAGATGTAGATAGCGACCAACTCCTCATCTAGGTGTTTCCATCCGTCATTTGCGACCTTGGCCAGTAGTTGATCTATATATTGGTGAAGCCCCTCCAATATATCCTTGGCTCCTCCCTGGTGCCTCAACACTAGGGGGTAGGATCAATCATCTCAATCCTTCCTCACCATCTTCAGTTCCCTTGCAACAACACTATTCCAACATATGCACACATATGAAGAGGTGTAATTAGTAAAATGCATAACATAAGAAAAATCTAGCTTCCATCTATGTTAGTATGTAAAATTAACTTACAAAATGAATAATAAAAATCATACATACCCTCAAATCTCCATGCCTAACTTAGTGGTCAAAATAACTTTGAGTCACCTTGGTAGTCCATCCCCGCATAGGGGTAATTCTTAATTATCATAGCGATTTATCACAACTAATAAAATAGATCATGATAAAATATGTTTCCCAAGACACCACCACCACCCCTTAGCATCATGTCTCCCAAATGCCATGTTTAGCACTCCATAGGCATGGAAACCAGTTATGGAATTTTCTCCCATAGGTGTGGTGTCGTCACACTTGTCGATCATTTTTTCCACAAGTGAATCATGGAAAAAGGCTTGAAGTCCATGATGATCGATGGAAACCTTTAGGGGATCCTTGTAAGTCTAGGAAACCCTAATTTAGGAAATGAAATAAACAAACATAAAGATAAAGGAGATACTTCTAACTTACAACTTGAAGAATACAAATCTAACAGTAGGAATGGAAGATATGTGCTCCTAAAATTACAGGTCCCACAAGCTCATCCAATAGTGAAAAGTAAAAATGACACCTAACTGTGTGGGCACCACCCCATTTATATTTCACTTTTTATCTCACTCCATACAACTTCATACAACATTTATTTTATGCATTTTTCACGTCATTAGAATCACAATTCCATGTTATTCTTAGTTGCATAGCTGGATTTTGTGATTGGAATTTGTTTTTGGGGAGTCCCTATTTCCTTCTCTTTTTCATAATGAATGTAATTTAGGGATTTATTATAAGTTATATGTTGCTAGTTTTATTGGTGTTCTTTCTAAACACACTTTCACACTTTGGTATTGTTTTCAAGTGTGTAAGTACAAGTTGCGTCAAGATCACAATGTTGATCCATGCATGACCATCCTTATATATATATATATATATATATATATATATATATATATATATATATATATATATATCCCTTTTGCAAACATCTTATGCATTGGATTTGTTTGGACCCGTTACAACTATAGGACCCCCACCCCCTTGTTCAAGTGAGTGGCCTAGCCCAAGTACCCTACATTCTCCCTTTCCTGACAATAGATCCTTACCTACTTGGGTTACCACTCATTAGTACCACTAATGCATTTTGGTACCCATGGTTCTTTTTCCCCATAGGAATGGGAGTTTTTCTAGTGTGTAACAATGAATTTAGTGTCATATGATTACTTTTTTTCACTCATTGGCCTACCATAGACTCCCACCTCATGGTATTTTATCTTTAATTTTACATATCATAATCCCACCACTTCCCCCATGTTGTAAAAGGTTACATTATTTTTCCACCATTCCTCTACTCCCAAAGATATCACCATCAGTATCCTACCCATGGAATCTTTCATATGTCATCACATGTCCTAATGATTTCATTTATTCATATATTGGACACTTATCTCCTTGAATATTTATTTTCTCAAGTACATTTTTCCTTGATGAATAATTTCAAGAGTGCTCCTTAGCAGTACAGCGGATCATTATGATATTTTATTGAAATTTCCCTAGTCACCTTGTTCATATAATTATGTGATGTGTCTCCCATGGAAAATTTCTAATGTTAACCTCTACAATGTGTTGACCTAATCCCCCCTTACCCATTTTGTGATTTTTTCCATTACAATTTATGTCCCCTAGTCATCCCTTTGTATCCATCCTTTGATGTCATCACAAGTTATACATGTGATGACATGTCAACCATGAATCCATGCTCTAAGAAAATGAAGTATTGAGTCCATTTCTCTATGACCCTCAATTCCTTCTTGGTGTCACCAATTTCTCTCACATCTTTGTATCACTCCTCATGCTGACAAACAAATACCTCCTCATTGTTTTGTTTTTAAGGAACCTCTCTTAATTGACTTCAATACTTGTATTCTAGAGGATAGGTATAGAGGAATATTTATGTACCTTGGCCCCATAACCCTTATTAATGGATTACCTTAGAAAAACTGAGGGAAGGCATCATTTCTCCTTGGATTGGTTGGTTCTCACATTTTCAACTACATATCCTAGTCGCACCATTGAGAATCGTACAACATGGTGGTTCATTTATCCTAGTTTGGTTGAATACCATGTACATTTATGACTCCCTTAAGTTATTTAGTCTATTTTGAAATCCCTTTAGTTCAAATCTTCCTTTGATGTTCGAGCTACATTGGCAACAACGATTCAATTTCGGTCAAAATTCCCTAGATTTGTTTGGTTCAATCTTTCTACATTTTGAGCCACCTATGAATATTTTCTTATATTATGACTCTTTCCATATCTTGGTCCCTTATAATTCAACAAGGATTTAGTTGATGTGATCTTTCATCCTATCAGGATGCCATTGTTCCTACTCATGTACTATAGATCAGATATGGGTTGGACATATTTATGTACTTGGATTGGGATCCTATTTAATGCTCATGATGTCTTATACCCAATAATTATTCAATTATTTTGACCAGAACCCTCTTGGTATCAATCCCATATTGTATTAAAATATTAGTATGAGCATGGGGATATCTACCTCATTTATATTTGAGATTATATACACCTAATTCCCTTGGTCTATTTGCAAGTATGGTCTCTATACCCTCCTCAAGGGGAGGGACTCTTTCTCTTTACTCGCTCTTATTCATGTCCAAGTGCTTATAGTTTCCCATGGATTGAAAAAAAGAAGAAAAAAACCTATGATGCATTTCGACCGTAGGATGAGCTCTTGATGCCACGCATTAGCTGACAACTGCTAACAACCTATTTTTTCTCACCCTCCTTTTCATGAGTATCATCACCATTATACATCATTACTGATAGTATTAGCCCCATTTTCATCACCATATGACCTCAACAATGTGAAAAAAACAAAGATAAGTCAAATATTGACTCTAACTGTCATCATGTGGGATTCCCTTAAATTTTGTGAAGACATGTGGCATTGAAAACATTGAAAATTGCGACAAGGTCCCAAAACCAAAATTCATTTTCTCTTAATTATTGTGCACCTCCCAAAAAGGTGTAGCATCTAAAAATGGACATTACCTCATCATTATTACCAAAAATAACATTTGATTTGGTCTTCAAAACCTATCTTCCCCACTAAATCATCAATAAAATGGAGACTATTTGCATTGGAGCTAGATCTTAGTATTGTCCACATTATGTCCTATAAATACAAACATCATGGTCACTCCATCCATACATACACAATTGTAAGGTTATATTGTCAAATTTCCTATTGAAAGTGAGAATTATCCTCTATATTTTTTCGTTTCACCATTTGGAATCCACCCACTATATTACTTAGCTGGAATGTGGGTAGAAAGGAGAAGAAGAACCCTCTCTTGGGTTAACTATGAAGGGTTCATTAAATTCTACAACTAACACCCAACTAACACAAAGGTGTATGTATCTCACCCTATTCTTTGTGTTAATATTAGTCACCATTATTTATATATATTGCTATGCCATCTTTTAGTTAGTTTTCTCCTCATTTACATTGGATGCATTTTAAATAATCAAATTTTAGTTTAGTTTATTTTTCCCTTTTCAATTTGATATAGTAATTGAGATAATTCAACCCTCAAGTAGGTACATTTGATACATTTTAGTGACAAAACACCAACATCACTTGGGATCGTGCATCAACCTAGATTTCACATTAACAGTGAAGGAAATTAGGTCACCTATGAGTTGTTAAAGAAATGTAATTATGGAAGATATTCTATTTTTATATTATTATTATTATTATTATTATTATTCCTCCTTTTGGAGATGTTGTTCCTCCGATCAAGGATGTCATTGATGTATTTTGGTCATGTAAAGTCTTGAGGTAAAACCTCCATTGTAAGTCAGGTTAGTAGTACCCACAAAAGTATTATTAAAATGTATTTTTGAGTCTCCCAAGTCAAGTCAACCCTGGAAGGAAGGAGAAGTCGACCGTGTTGGGTTATTAGGCTTATCAACTGATTGGTATAAATAGGATAGGTTCCTCCCTCATTTGGACATGGTGAGCACTCAAGCAAGTTCACTAGAGAGAGGAAAAATAATCCATATGAGGAGGAAGCAGTTTAGTATTATTTCTTGGTTATTACACTATACTTTGGTTGAATTCTATATCGAGAAATATTTGATGGGTTTACTTCCCCATGAGGGTTTCCCAGGATAAACCTTTTTGTTCTCTTTTTTTCTGATGTGCTTGTTATTCTTTCAGTGATTCTTTTTTTTAGCATAACAACTTTTAAAATATTAACATGGTATCAGAGCCAACATGAAATAAGACATTGTGCAACAAATCTTTCCATAGTTCAACAAGATAGGGCTCACTATTCTAGCCCTCCTCCCTCCATAGATCAACTGAAAAAGAAGGACCATTCAACTAGCCCTAGGAGGGCACATCTTTCTGTCAAAGCAATTTTCAATTTTGCATACTTTCATAATTTGACCTACCACTACTACCAGGAGAAACTAGGGAATCATATTTTTCAAGGTTCCATCCAAAGATTCAGGAAAAGCAAGATACATTTTAGATCACCTTAGGGAGGCACATATTTTACTCTAATCATTTTTGCAAGTGACCACAGTTGGAAAATTAGGGTTTTCTAGTCAAACCTTAGGTCATCATGAAGCAAATTCCAGAAGCAATCTTCAAATTGGTAAGTTCTATCTACTATATTTCTATTTGAGGTTATCATTCATTAAAGATGACAAACAGTACCAAGATTGATGAGAAGCTTGAGGGAGCAGAGAAATTCAGAGCATGGAAGTACAAAGTCATGCTCATCCTTGAAGAAGATGACCTAGAAGGCTGCATAAAAAATGAGGTCAAGGAATCAGAGGGAGATGAAGCAAAGGCCAAGTACAAGAAGTATATGATCAAATCCAAGAGGATCATAACTGATTCTATCAAGGATCATTTGATCCCCCAAGTATCTTCAAAGAGTAATCCAAGGGGTATGCTCAATGCATTAGCAAGTCTATTTGAAGATAAGAACATCAATAGAAGAATGACCTTGATAAACCAACCCAAGGGTTTGAAGATACAAAAGGAAGAAACTATGCAATCATACTTCTCAATAGTATCTCATATCGAAGAACAATTAGAATTCATTAGTAACAGGGTGGAAGAAGCATAAGTTGTGATGACCACCTTAAATGGTCTTCCAAGAGAATGGGATCCATTCATCATAGGAATATGTGCTAGAACAAATCTAACCAAGTTCAACAAACTATGGGAAGATTGTGTACAAGAAGAAGGAAAGATATCAAATATAGAAGAGAATGATAGATAAAATGAAGACTCTAGTGAACAATATGTCCTAATTCAAGCTCTCATGAGATCAGTCGCTCATGGAAGTGACACTTAGATTATAAATAGTGGTGCTTCCAAACATAAGATAAGTCACAAATATTCTCTCCTTACCAAGAAAGATTATTCATAAAAGGTGCAACTTGGAGATGATTATCAATATCCAATCAAAGGAATGGGAGAAGCCTCTTACAAGCTAAAATATGGAAAGTGTATGAACATGATATAAATCATATATGTTCTAGGTTTAAAGAATAATTTTCTTTCTATCTCAGCTCTAGATAAGAAAGGTTTTAGAGTTGCCTTTGTAGATGGTGAAGTTCTTATATGGTAGAAAGGGAAGACAATAGATGATGCAACTGTAATTGGTGTTGAACAAGGAGGACTCTAGAAATTGAAGGGGCACAGAGATTAAGCTTGTATAGCTAGTACTATCAGTCCATGTGAACTTTGTCATACAAGACTTTCTCATGTGAACTACAAATAATTTCCAATTGTGATCAAGGTAGTGACAGGTCTACTAGAAATCTAGATCAATCATGAAGGAGTATACAAAGGATGTTCTCAAGAAAAGAACACCAAGAACCAATTCCCAAGAAGTGACAGTAAACCAAAGGGAATATTGGATATTGTTCAATCAAATAGCGGACCAATGTCAGCTACTTCCTTAAGTGGATATGTTTATTATATCTCTTTTATTGATGACTACTCTCGTAATACTTGGATATACTTTTTGAAAGGAAAAGATGAAGTATTTGAAAATTTCAAGGAATTCAAGGCTCTTGTGGATAATCATGATCTGAAAAGAAGATCAAGACCTTGATATCAAATAATGGAGGATAATTCACTTCAAATGAATTCAAGGAATTCTATAAAGAAGCTAGGATTAAGAGGGAGCTTACCACACCCTATAATCCTCAACAAAATGGACTGGCAGAAAGAAAGAATAGATCATCATGGAAGTATTTAAAGCAATGATTCATGATCAAGATATACTTATGCATTTATGTGCCAAAGCAGCAAGAATTGCACTCTATGTACAACATAAAATTTCCCATAGTGCCCTTGGGAACAAAACTCCAGAAGAAATGTTTACCATTGAAAAGCCCAAAGTAAGCCAGCTGAAGATATTTGGTTGTCCTATGTACCTACATGTTCCCAAGGAGAAAAGATCAAAATTGGACCATTCAGGAAAGAAGGGAATATTTGTTGGATACAATGACCAGTCAAAAGCTTATAGAATCTACATTCCAAGTTTTCGACACATTGATATAAAAAAAGATGTCACATTTGATGAAGATGTAGCTTTCACGAAATCCAAAAAGAACTATGCAGATGAAGATCATGAAGAAGAGCAAGAGGCTCCTAGAACTACATAAGCTAGAAGAACACCAATTAGAGATATTGAAGAAGAACATATACCAAAATATCATGACATATAAGAACCCCAAGGACCCATGCAGACACCCCATGAGATGATCTCAACAAAAAGAAGGCCAACTTGGGCTCGTGATATAATCCAAGAAGCAAAAATATATGGTGCACCAGAAGGAACTAAGAGGCCAAGACTCTACTCCAACTATGTGGAACTAATGTGCAACCTTGTTGATGAAGAAGCCACATGTTTTGAAGAAGTCTCAAAGAAGGAAGAATGGATGGATACCATGATCAAAGAATACCAATCTATCATAAAGAATGATGTTTGGGATGTGGTGCCAAGACCGAAGGAAAAATAAATGGTTTCTTCAAAATGGATTTTCAAGACAAAACATTCAGCATATGGAAGTAATTAAAAGTTAAAAGCAAGATTTGTTGCATGAGCATTTTCATAGAAGAAATTGATTATGAAGAAAAAATTTCACCAGTAGAAAGACATACTTCTATCAGAATTATCCTTTCCTTGGCAACCAAGATGAAATGGAAGCTACACCAAATGGACGTAAAAGCAACCTTCCTAAATGGTGTCATAGAAGAAGAAGTATATATTCAACAACCACTAGGTTTCGAGACACACAGAAAAAAGACACATGTATGCAGACTGAATAAAGTCTATATGAGTAGAAGCAAGCATCGAGGGCATAGTATGGAAGAACTGATGGATTCTTGATGAGCTTGGGATTTACTAAAAGTAAAATAGATTCCAACCTTTAATATAAGGGTGGAAATGATGGGATCATGATATTACTGTTATATATAGATGATTTATTTTTGACAGGAGAGGAGAATATCATCAGGGAATGTAAGAAGAATCTTGCGACATAATTTGAGATGAAAGACCTTGGCACGATGCATTACTTCTTAGGTCTCAAAGTATGGAAATTTCCAAATGAGATTTTACTAAACCAAGCAAAATATACAGCTGAGATCCTAAAGAGATTTGGGATGTTGGATTACAAAGAAATGAATACTCCAATGGTGAAAAACCTGAAGCTCCTGAATGATGACTCTTCAAAAAGAGTACATGTCACATTATAAAGAAATATTATTGGCTCACTAATGTATTTGACAAATACAAGACCAGATATATGTTGGTTGTGGAGCCTAATCTTCCAGATCTAGAGATATTATTCAATTGTGATTGTAACCTAGGATTAATGTACACTCATTCCCCCTGCTATTGGATCCATGGTATTGGGTTAACCGTAGTATTTTCCCATGGTATTTCCCCTATAAAATAAAGCATTGTAACACAACTGTGTAAGGTATTATTTTGCATTGGAAGAAATACTGTGAGAGCGTGAAGAGGAAGTGCAACGGTTTTGCTGCAGGTTGTATCCCTTCACCTTTCAGGACTGTAATAAAAGGATTGGCAATTTCTTTATGGACGTAGCCCATCATTTGGATGAACCATGTTATATATGTGTCTCTCTGTAATGTTTTAATGTGTTTTACATCTTGTTAATGATTTACTATATATATGTTATTGCTCTGTGGTCCTGTTTTCTAACAATATATGTTTTACTGTGAACACCTTGAGTCAATATATGGTGGAGCCCCAACATGTTCACCTAGTTGTAGTAAAACATGTGATGAGGTACCTAAAGGTTAAATTGTATTGTGGCCTCAAATATGCAGTTGACAGTGAGTTTAGATTGTATGGCTATACTAATTCACATTGGGCAAGAAGTTCTGAAAACAGAAAGAGCACTTCAGGATGTTTTTTATGTTTTGGGTCAAGTGTGATCTCATGGCTTAATAGAAATCATACCATTGTTTCCCTCAGTATATATGAGGCTGAGTACATTGCAGCATGCTCAGCTTGTAGAGAAGCAGTATGGCTTCACAGGTTATTGGTAGGATTATTTGATGCCAATATGGATGCAACTGATATTTATTGTGACAACCAGAGCTACATCAATTTGATAGAGAACTTGATGTTTCATTATAAGTCAAAGCACATAGAGATAAAGTATCACTACACCCAGGATATGGTGTAGAGAGGAGCTATGAAGCTCTGGTATGTACCAACAAAGGAACAAGTTGTTGATGTGCTAACTAAGCCTTTGTCTCATGTAAAGTTTGAATATTTTCAAGAAAATCTTGGTGTAGTTCGAAAGGACCTCCCTAGAAAGAGGTAGTGATTATGAGATCATTATTGATGATGAGATGGTAGTGTTATACCAATGCAGAGAAGGCCAGACGAGTTTATCAGTGTGCCTACAGATGTTGATGAGTTTCGACATTCATTTGCGGATGAGTGTATCTTAGTATCCACATGTTGAGGATGGCCCTATGGACAAGAACACTCTCATGTTGAGAGTGGTCCTAATACTTACATGCTGAGGATGGTCCTGCAGACGATAGTAATATCATATGGAGACTGGTACTGCATTCATTTGTGGATGAGTGTATCATAACATTCACATGTTGAGGATGGTCCTATGGACAAGAAAACTCTCATGTTGAGTGGTCCTAGCACTTACAGGCTGACGATGGTCTTACGAACGAGTACTCTCTTTATGAGAGTGGTCCTACATTCATTTGTGGACAAGATATTGCATTCATTTTTGGACGACAGTATCGTAGTTGAGCATGGTCCGAGGGATGATAGTACTCTCTTGATGAGAGTGGTCCTGCATTCATATGCAGACGATATCCTACAATCATTTGTGGACAACAGTATCCTAGTTGAGGATGGTCCTATAGATGACAATACTCTCATATGGAGAGTGGTCCTACATTCATTTGCAAATGGGATCCGGCATTCAGTTGTGGGCGATGGTATCATAGCATTCACATGCTGAGGATGGTCTTATGGACAAGAACACTCTTATGTTGGAGTGGTCCTAGAATATACAGGTTTAGGATGGTCCTATAGATGATAACACTCTCTTGATGAGAGTGGTCTTATATTAATTTGCACAAGATCTTGCATTTAGTTGAGCACAATGATGTTCTAGCATTGTTCATGTTGTGTGTGATTTAGCTCACTATTTGTATACTAATGATATTGCAAGTGATTATCTAGATGATGGTGTTCCACGATAATGATGATCCGTGATGATTGTGTTCCATGGATGATGATGACGATGATAAAAGTGTTGAAAAATTCCTATGACATATAGACTCACCAGTCAGATGTATAGATGTATTATTGTTATAGAATACGTTCCTTGTTAAGAGAGAGTGTTAAAGAAATGCAGTTGCGAAAGATATTCTATGTTTGTATTATTATTATTATTATTATATTATTCCTCCTTTCAGATATGTTATTCCTTTGAGCGGGGATGTCATTGATGTATTTTGTTCATGTAAATTCTTGAGGTAAAACCTCCATTGTAAGTCGGGTCAATAGTACCCAAAAAAGTATTATTAAAATGTATTTTTGAGTCTCCCAAGGAAATTTGTCCCTAGAAACAAAGAGAATCCAACCATGTTGGGTTATTAGGCCTCTCAGTTTATTAGTATAAATAGGAGAGGCACCTCCCTCATTTGGACATGGTGGGCACTCAAGAAATTTTGTTAGAGAGAGGAGAAACAATCCATATGAGGAAGAGGAAGCAATTTAGTCTTATTTCTTGAGTCTTACACTGTGCTTGGTTGAAGACTATATAGAGGACGTTTTGTTGGGTTTTCTTCCCCTTGAGGTTTTCCCAGGATAAATATTTGTGTTCTCTTTTGTTATGTTGTAATTATTATTCTTTCAATGATACTTTTGTTTTTGCATAACAACTTTTAAATCTTAACATGATTTAGATAAATAACGCTACCACAACATGACTATAAATAGTACAATCAAATTTTGAAGAGTGACACTCTTTAGTTAATGTTACTCTTGATTGGTATGGTCACAGCATAGAGTTGGCAATGTTCCATTTTGAATATTTGGGATAGATTCATCACATATTTAGGTTGATAAATAATGATACCATCATCCATTTGCAAAACTTGAATACCCAAAAATAAATGTGACAAACTGAGGTCGATCATTTCAAATATATCTACTAATTGTTTCTTCAAACCCAAAATTAGATCAATTAGACCTCCTGTAATGAATAGATCATCAACATGTAGTGCAACATTTAAATTATCATTATTTACATGCAAAACTTCAATACTCTGATTTGATTCACAACATTCAAAATCAAAATTGAGAAAGAATAGAATGAACTCCTCATACCACGCCTTGGGAATTTGTTTCAAACCATACAAGGATTTACTTAGTGGACACACAATACTGCCATCCTTCTGATCAAAGCCTAGGGGTTTCTCCATATAAATCTCCTTAGTGAGATAATCATGTAAAAAATCACTCTCACCATCTATATAATGTACCTCCCATCCAAAACAAGCAGTAGGTGAAAGATTCAGTCGAACATTTTTCATTTTTGCAACATGAGAAAAGGTCTCAATATAGTTGATATCTTACTTCCGATAGCATACCTTTGCTACAAGTCAATACTTAGGACTCACAAAATCACCTTCAAATATAAATTTAACCTTGTAGACTCATCGAAATTTCACCACCTTGTCTTTCCTTGTGGCTAAGGAACAAAATCCTAAGTTTTTTTCATCAGAGAACTTCCTCATCATTCTTAGTGTTCTCCCATTCAGAACAACCATGTGCATCTATGCGTGTATCAAGATCACATACCTCTAGCATACTTGCTTTTAGCACTCAGAATGTACCCAGGTTGTGAAAGGTAGATCCCAAGGTAACAGCAAAAACCACTTTAGAATGTATTTCTGACCTAATACAATCAGAGAGGGATATCTCACTATTTACAAAGGTTTTATACTCAAGATATTCAATCAAAGACATTCAAAAGGTCAGATTTCTGATGGGACAAATAGGACAAGTTCGTTTTAAAGACTTGGTAGGACAGTCATGGAGGAGACCATTGGGCAATGGAGTCAACAATCAGATCTGAAATAGGTTGCAGGAGGTAAGATTTTGAAGGTTTATGATCAGAGGCAAGGTAGGCACCATTTCCTCAGTCTTGAGGTATTAGCAGGTTGATTAGTAGACAAAGGGAGACATTCCATCAAACAGAGCACCTAACTATGGTGAATTCTGCAAGACTTTAGAAGAAAATATTTTGAAAATGCTTGAACAATGGACCTAGAGCATGCAGAATGAATTCTAGCCCATAAAAACTAATGCTCAAGCATGAAAACAAATAGAAAATGGAGTGGGAAACAGGATAAACAGTCACATAAAGAAATTACTTACTGAAGAAAAAGATGGCACAAGAATCTCTGACATGAAAAAAGATTTTACATTCCTCCTCTGCAAATTTCTTTCATTTACTAAAAACGTGGATCCATTACAATGTAGAGCCTCTCCGCTCTTGAAAATCCTCTCTCTACTATCAATTACATTTCCATTTATATAAGAATAACCTTCTACCTATCTTTGAATTGAAAACCTAACTGAATTCTAAAAATAGAAACAGTTACAACAAAGTTTCTCCTGCATATATCCAATGGTGACAGCTGTGTGAAATATGGGAGAGGTTTTTATAATTGGACATGTTCCCAACAAAACCCATGTCTTAATTTTTCCAAAATCATCTCAATATCCTCGAAATATTCCTTTTAAGCTGCTGACTCAGATAATAAAATTGTAGATTTCTGGAAAAATGACCTGTAAAGATATTTTAATTTCTCCCAACCTGGGATTATTGTGTAAAACTTGAAGGAGTTTTTTGATTATAGTCCTGTTAGGAATAAAAACCTCTCTCCTTTTTGTCAAATTAAATTCCATTTGTCCAAAACAATTCTTTGAAGTTGATGGATGGAATAGTCCTTTGGAAAACATGAAAAATGGCCTGTACAGCTGACTTTTTTTCTGCTAAACCATAGCACCTTTGTGAAAACTGAAAGAGGTTATTGTATATAGGTACGTTTTGAAGCAAATCCTCTCCCAGTTTCGCAAAATACATCTTCATTTGATCTAAACAATTATTTTTGTTGGATGACTAGAACAGTCATTTCGAAATCTGAATATTTTCCCTCTGAAGATGACTTTGCTGCTCCCAATATGTATCACCTGGGTAAAAACTGAGAGAGGTTATTGTAGATACTGATGTTATTATGAAAAACCTCTTTCAGTTTTTGAAATTTCTTCTTCGTTTGCTGGAAACAATTCGTTGAATAAAATGACTAAAACAGTCATTTTCAGAAAAATATGCTAAGTTGCTTCTAAACCTTGAACTGTTTAACTTCATGAATGCTCTCGCTATAAATATTTCTGCAACTCTTCTGGGCTGATTTTCTTCTGCATTGTTGAATGGCGGCTTCCCTTCTCTCATTTTATAAAAATTAATTTGCAACTGGCTCTTCATCTCCGCCATTTTCCGTGTGATTGAAAACAAGTAACAGTTTGAGTTTGGAAACATGGAGGACTGTCACTTCCCTTCTGCGCGTGGCATACAAATGAGATTAAAAACAAATTCAAAAAACCAAGTCAAATTTATTTATAAACAATGGTCTATTCCGGAGCCTCCTTTCCAGATTATCTATCACGCATCTTTATATTTCGGATTCGTTTGTGACCCTTGATCTAATTACTTTTAGTTTTCAACCGTAGGATCAAGTGCCATGTACTCCTTTTTAACCACCGTGCAACTTTGAGCTCCGAAATCATCCACAGCCATCGATGTGATATATCTTTAACTTTCCACCATCGGATCAAATGCCACGTACCAAATTCCGCTGGGCACTTTGGGCTTATCTACCGTGCAAGTCTAAGCTCCAGAATTCATAATAGTCGTTGATTTAATTCACTTTAATTCTCCGCCGTCGGATCAACTTTGCACATATGCATTCCGCTGAGCCCTTTTTGTTTTAATCAACGCACAATTTTACCCTCCGGAAATAATATTACTCGTTGATTTAATTTACCTTTTTACATTAGCCATAGGATTATTTTATGCGCTAATGTTTAGATTATACCTTAAGAAAGGTAATAACCTTGTTTAGCGGGTAAACCTTCGTTAATATTTGGCTTGGTAAATAAAGTCCGCTTTTTTATTTTGGCTAAATATTCAAAACTATATAAGTTTGAATATAAAAATAATAACTTTACAAAACCCATTTTCTTTTTTCAAATTTTATTCAAAAATTAATAAAAAAATTTGCCCCATTTGAGAAAAATTTATTTGTCTTTTTTCCCTAAACTTATTTTCCTTCTCTTCTTTGCTAACTTGGACATATTTTAATGAGAAAACTTTGGAAACCAACCCAATCACCCATGAGAACTTAAAATTTCGAAGGCAATAGGAGCAATTCTGACAAAAATAAATTTAGTGTTAACAACTGGCTCCAACTAGGGATGCTATCCTCCCTGTGAGGTAGCAAAGAACCCCGTAGACCAGGTGCCAAATCCATTGGGTTTCTCTTAACCTTTCTCTGAAATCCTCAACCTGTTTTGAACTGAACCATCAACTGAAACCATTTTGCAACCAAATCCCACTCTGTCAACGTGTAACCTGTAACTGAATTGCACTTGAAACTGAAACCAAACTGAAAACTGCTGAAAGAAATGCTCGCCATGTCGATCTTATTCATGCCTACCTATCCTACTTAACTAAGCACAAATGCCCAATCAAGCAAATTCCGACTTCCAATGAAGCCAATCAAGCAATTTATCCAATAATTCCATTTCTTCCTCGTGCTTCATCAAAGTTAGATCATAAGAACAAAATAGCAATAGGTTATGATGAAAAATGTGTCCTTTGCTGCAAACATATAACCAAATACTCCATCTGAAAAATGTATCCATGTACTCTGCTACTAGATCATAAAAAACATGACAAATTTCGAAATATTCAATCACTTGCTTGTCATGACAAGGCTGTCCAAAAAGTAACTCCTCTTGCATACTGTCAAATAGATCTTTAGAAGAGCTTTGAAAGGAATTCTCATGATTGTTTTTCAATGATATATCAGCAACTTCATTTAATATTTCTACGTTTACAACTCCATTATTCTCAAGCACCTCAAGAGGAATATCATTTTGTTCTTCAACAAGATTAAGCAGAAAGATGTCTTCTTGACAAAATGTTTATGAATTGGAAAGATTTAAAGAAACATCCCATTGAGAGTCCTCATCTCCTTCTTTGTGATCCCTTTGTTTATTGCACATTGTTGGTTCTTTCACATACTAAGATTGATGGCATGATTGCTCTTCATTTTCATTATATATAAGTAGGCTAAAATTTTCTTTAAAACCATCACTAACATAATTTTCAACAAGCTGACCACAATCATCAGAAAAAACATCAAGAGTATGACCATCTTCTTTCACATCAATAGGCTGATCATCTTCATGCTCATATCTTTTTTCCAATTCTAATCCAAGGGCTGATTTCTCTTTAATTGTATTTTCAGAAAATAAATATGTGGAGGGATTGTAAGACCGAAAATTTGTAGAATCAGAATTCTTTATGTAATCACCCACAGAAGCATTAGAATTTAGAGGAAATTGCTGCTGCAAAAAGGAATTTTCTGATTGGGAATAAGCACCCTCATCTTGAAACAAAACTTCAGAAGTTGAATAATATGAAGAAGGGTTTGATTGACCATCCCAACTTCCTTCTTGGTCACACAAATAATGACAAGACTGCTGCAAATTATCATCTACTTCAGCAAAAGAAATGTAGCTTCTTGAATCAGAGTTTTGGCTCATGTCTTTTTCAGTAGAGGAAGAAATTATTAACTGCTAAGATTTTTCTTGAATGTGAAGACAACTAATTTGTGTTTCTTTTTTCTGAAATGAGTTCTCATATAAAATTTCTAAAAGCTCTTCATCCACTAACTCATTATCACTATACAATTTTTCCAAATCTTCAATGAAACCTTTAGCATGCATACAACAATCTTGAACCAGCAACACGGAGGGGTATTGGTTTTGGTAATGTTCATGAAATACTGTATGAAAATCAGTAAGGGAAGATAAACTTTCTGATGGTAACCCTTCATACCATGACCTTGCATCTCCTTCTAGAGTAGCCATGAACCTTTTAATTAAAGAA